>PVKM010018595.1:0-24976 GCA_004027735.1 Carollia perspicillata | reverse complement strand
TAAGTGGTAGTTTCATTCATAGATGGTGTTAGAGAAGAAATTGGCACACACATTCCGTAACGGGCCACACAGTGAAGAGTCTAGGCCTGCAGACCACATTGCACTCTGCTGCCTGCAAGTAACAGGTGGGGCTGTGTGCCAGTAAGTTATGTACAGAACTTACATTTGAACTACATGACTTGCACATGTCTTAAATTATTACACGTTTAATCTTTTCAATAGTTTTAAAATGTAAAAACATTCTTATGTCACTGGCTGTACAAAAACAGGCAGTAGGTCAGATTTGGTCCCAGGTAAGTTTGCTGATCCCTGTATTAGAGGAAATCCTACACCTAGAGCAAGACCAAGGACCCCCAACCTATCATGCAGCAAGTTATTCCTCCCTGCAGAGAGCTGACTGTAACTGCTGCTCGTTGCAGGGGTCTCTAGCCCTGGGCTACTTGAAGAAAAACAACAAACACCTATGCACTTATACACATGTATGTATATGTGTGTGGATATAAATATTTATACAAATATTCACTTATCCCTCTTAATTTGTATTTTGGGAATGTTTTATGATGTATATAGCATCAGTATAATAGTACTTCTATAGTATAAGTGAATTCTGTTCCCACCAAATTTGTATGTTGAACGTCTAACCCGCACTGTGATGGTATTTGAAGGTGACACCTTTGCTAGGTAATTAGGTCATGAAGGTGGAATCCCCCATGATGGGATTAGTGCCCTTGCAAAAAGAGACATGAGTGACATCTCGCTGCAGCTTGTGAGGACACAGCCAGAAGATGGCAATCTGCCAGCCAGGAAGCACATCTTCATCAAAAACGAAATTGGCCAACACCTTGATGTTGGACTTCAACCCCACTTACAGAACTTAGGCATAAATTCTGGGTAATATCATCCTGCCTCTTGGTATGAACTTTCTGACATCTTATGCCTCTAGAAGATGTCAGAAAGTTCGTACTAAAGCCACCCTGATCTGTACTGGCTGGGCCTGGCAGGGAAAGAAGGCTCCGGAACTGTAAGGACAAAATTTCTGTTTTGTAAGGCACCCAGTCTCATTTTGTTAAAGTAGCAGGAAGAGACTAATATAATCTATAATTTAGAAAAACATGCAAAGTAGGGGTGCATGTTTAAAACTTTCTTCCCCAAGGAAGAGTATCAGATCAAAAACAGGGGAGGCATAAAGGGGGTGAGGGGGGAGCATGGCTTCGGGCAAGTTCTACATGTTCTTTCTCAGAAACAGGACACACAGAGAACAAATGACAACCCAAATCTAATCATGAGAAAACATCACACAAATCCAATGTGAGGGAAATCTTACAAAGTGGCCTACTCGGTTTCCAAGGACAGGCTCATGAAAGACAAAGTTTCAGACTTAAGAATTAGAGACAGGACAACCCCATGCAATATGTGATCGTGTATTTGGATCCTGACAAAAAAAAAAATTTAAATACTTAACATTTTTTATTTTCCTATAAAGGACATTAGTGGAATAATTGACTAAATTTTAATAGACCTATAAATAATAGAACTATATCTATGTAAATTTTCTGTAGACCATTATATTATGCTTATGTAAGAAAGTACCCTTGTTTGGGGAAATATACCTTGACGTAATTAAAGGCAAAGAAGCATCATGTCTGCAACTTCCTTACAAACTGTCCAGAAAAAAGTATGTAAGCGTGGATAGGTGTGTGTCTGTGTGTGCAGTGAGAAAGAGAAAGTAAATGCAGTAAACTTAATATTTGGGGAATCTTGGAAGAAAGATATACAGAAATTCTTTGTACTATTTTTGCAACTTTTCTGGAAATCTGAAAGTATTTCAAAATTTAAAAATGTAAGTACCAAGAGTAAATGACAGTTACAAAGTTCTATGTTAAAAGCTCATATATAGAAAGCATGCCTATTTGTTTTCTACTTTACAAAATAATGTAAGATAGCATTTGCCATTAGTGCTTCAAGTAAGCTACAATCAAGATTGTACGTGACATCAACATAGGACCTAAGATCAAAAGGAGACAAACACTTCCCCTACCTCCATAACAGTGGCCCCATCAGTGGCCCATGAACAGGCAACCTCTCTGACCCTTGGCACCTAAGGGGTGTATCACATTCCCTGTACATCCCTCCTGTGGGCAGAGGATTGATAACTGGGTACAGACATACAAGTACTGGGGTGATACTTCACCCTACAAATGATAATGAAGAAACAGAAAGAAAAAGGTTGCCCAGTCTGTTTCTTGATGTTCTGCCATTTCTATATCAACACTGGTGAACGAATCCAAGTAGACTCTTTCCAGGGAAGAGAGAGCCCCGCCACGAGACAAGTGGGACATCCAGACCAAAGGGATGGTCCACAGACAGGACCACACCTCTCCCAATCCTGTGCTTCTGGTTTGCTGACTGTCACAACCCTCTGGCCTCATCACCATGGCCAGATCCTTCCTAAGAAGCCATCCTCTCTCGAGAGTACCAACTTTTTAAAGTACTATCCACCCTGTAGACAAGTTAACTTTAGAAGCTATTGGTTCAAATGAACAGAAGAAACAGAACTTTACTAACAGCAGAGGCTTACTTCCCTATCAGTGACCTGTGGCAATCCAAGACTACAAGATCTAAAACCATCCCCAGTTTCCCTGGTTGCCCTATCATCTTCACACACCAGAGTCCAATCCCAAAACCCTCACTTGAAAATGACCTGCTAATTGGGTCCCCAGTGCCTCCATCATAAATAGATGCTGCAACTGGCAGTGTAATTAGCAAGCTTCCGCTGCCAAGACAACCACCTTTCCCCCCCTGCTGAAGAAGTTGCCCTTCCTGACCTCAAGTTTCAAATCCTAGATATTTTCGGATGGAAAGGCCTATTCAATCAGGGGAATGTATCACCTAATGAAAGCAATTAAAGTAGCAGTCATTCAAAATTCATATTAGCAAAGCAAGGCAAAAAAATAAAAGGAAAATTAAAGAAAAAGCAAGCCATGTTAATAATTCCCTTTGCCTCACCTATCTAGAAATTGCGTATTAGGATTCAAAAGCCTAGTGCCTTAGTGTCCCTTTTCCTCTGTGATGATGGATTTCAGAGCCCCACAGACAGGATAACTGGGTACACACATACAAGTACTGGGGTGATACTTCCCCTGGCACAGAACAGGACTGGAAGAAAGGAAGGTCTCTTCCTCAACAATCGTCCTTTACTAACCAAAGGAAAACTTGGATCTTCATTTTTCATCTCCTAAAAATTAAGCTACATGCTGAATACAGATGTTTTAATATACTTCACAATATGATCCTAATAAAATTTTTTAATGTTACAGCAACGCATCAAAAAGCTGTAGGCCAGAGGTGGCAAACACAAGGCCCGGGGGCCAAATCCGGCGCTCCACCTCATTTTATCCGGCTCAGCACCCAGTTTCTACATGGCAGCAGTGCTGAGCTCTCGCTTACCAGTTAAGGAGTAGTTACATTTATACAGTCCTAAAATGACATTCAGCCCTTTGAAGGCAACCGTGAGGCCGATGTGGCCCCCCCATGAAAATGAGTTTGACACCCCTGCTGTAGACCAACATAGTTAGTCACTAGTTATGTCTGATGTTGAGATTACAGGAGATTTTATTTTCCTCTATGTACATTTTTTAAGTCCCCTATTTTCTACAAACATTGGTTACACTTTAATAGAAAAACTTATGGAAAACAAGGAGATTAAAATAACATTTACATTCAAACACAGAGAGCAGTCTTCAAACTCTAAGGTATTTCCGTTCGCCTAGGAGTCTTGTTGAAAAGCAAATTCTGGTTCCATCAGTTGGGAGTGAGGCTGAGACCCTACATTTCTAACCAACTCCCATGTCACGACTGGGCAAATCCAATAGCGTTTGATTGTCAAATACCTATAAAAACAAAAGTAATTGAGGTGCCAACAATCCCAGTTTTAAGGAGCTGATGATGATAAGTAACAAGGCCTTAAATCAAAGCAAGCCAACATCAACAAAGTCTTACGCTGAAAAAAATTAATGTATTTGGGCCCCAGCCAGAAAAAGGAAAAAAACAAAACAAAACTGAACTTTACTTGAAAATACAGTGCTATGCTGGAAGCACTTGTCTTCATAGTTAAAAACAAATGAAATTGCTTTCTATTGATTTTAATTTAGGTTGGAACATGTGTTGTCCAATAATGCCAGCACAGGAAACCATGAGTAAGGACGAGATATGATACTAGATGAACTCCAGAGGCCATCAGACACTCAGCCAACCTCCAATCTAAGTAGCCGTTAAAATGTGATAGAGGGGATTCAGTGTGGGCAAAATACATGACCAGACACACAGCTCTGCATTAAACTCAACCTCAAGAGCCTCTTACCATCATGAACTTTTTTTTAATTCCAGCACTAAATGTTGTTCAATTAAATTTTACTCGTTTCCTTACAGATCCTGAGGATTCTCATTTAGAAATAAAATCAAGAGCAGCCATTACGGCTAAGTATTATCAGCATGTCTCCTCATGAGAGGCTGTCCCTAGCTCCAGAATAAAAGTCCTGGTATTCCTGGAGATAAAAAGCTTAAAATGAATGAACTTGAAAAACCAAACAGAATGAAACCATTGTTAAATGACTGTTTTGGGCAGGCAGGGGAGACAGTTCCTGTCCTTCTCCACACACCTACTTACCTGCCCTTTCATGTACCTCCCGATGATCCTGGTGCCCTCTGACTGAAAATGAACAAACCAACCCTTCGTTAGCACAGGCAGAAAAAAGAACTCGTTGGAAGGATCTTGAACATCTCAAAGAATCCAGTCAACGGCCAAACAATTCAGCTTCTAAAAGGGCAAAGATCCGAGGAAATCTGGGGATTCAGGCAGCAGGAATTGAGAGAGAAGTCAATCCTTGTGACACAGGACTCGAGCCTCAGCTCTAGGGAGAAAAGATGTGACCAGCCCAGCCTGAGTTTTGTACCTCAAATGGAGGTGGACAGAGCCCCTTGATTAGCAGAAGGCCCAATTGAGACCAGGGATGAGGGATCACCACCCAGAGTAGCAAAGATGCTCTTGGCAAAACATGGTAAGGGGATGCCAGGCAAGTAAAACAAGAGCAATATAGTAATAACAATACCAAGAGCTGTGTATTTGCTAGGAACCAACGCCTTACTTATGTTCACATTTAATTGTACATCAGCTGTATGAGATAGCGACCATTATCCCATCTTATGGATGAGGAAATTGGAGGCTGAGGTCACAAAGCTAGGCCATGACAAGGCAAGAAGGCATTATTATAAGACTACTGTCAAAATGTCATTCAGCCTTTCCCTGTGCTATCTGACAGTCTCCGTGGACCACAAAATCAAGCCCAAAAGCCTCAACCTGGCATTCAAGAGCCAGTCAAAGCATCCAACGTTGGCTCCCACGCCTCTCAAACCTCCATAGTGGTTTGCCAGCTGACAGTCACTAAAAACTTTATGCCATGAGGAAGAAGCTAAAGATACAAGGCAGACATGGGTCCAAGTCCCAAAACTGCATGACTTCACCCTTGCAATGAGCCCACTTACAACCAGTCAACCACCTTAACAGGGTCATTATTGCCTCTGCTTCTAGCTACTCCTACTCCATGTGCACATATAAAATACCCCCTAGGCTTTCAAAGTTTATAGAGCAGCTACTCCCAGGAAAGTATGTTTCTCAATACGCTATTGATCCTGAACACTGATTATCTGAGCATTTTACTGTATCTTCAGCCTTACACAGCTAGTCAAGCTGTAGGGGCCTTTACCTTATTTCCCCAATTCACACACATTTTTAGAACCCCCATACACCATGCAAAGTGCTGAACACATGGAGTTTCCACTGGTATTTGACTGGAACCCATTATTTGCTTTTAAAACTAGGGCCTCTGTTTGTATGGAGAAACGCAACCCAATTCGACCTTCCTTCTCACCCCTGAGCTTGCGCACTCGTCTGACTAGCTAGTGTCTGAAACTAATTAACAGGTATAGCAAAAAAGAAAGGAGAAAACAAACCTTGGCAACTTTCTCTCAGGGAATTGAGGACTCTAGATTTACATCTCCTCTAGGCTAGAACTCACTGGGAGCTCAGTGAGGTGGACTCAGTATTAGAAGAGTGTCCACCTACCCACTCTTTAGAGGTATCCACCACCAAGAAAGAAAAGCTACAAATTCATCCCCAACTGCCTGGTTTCTTCCTTGGCTATAGATGGTGCCCAAAATATCATCGACAAAAATACGTGAGTGAACCAAGCCCCAAAGCCTCAGAAAAGTCAGAGGGCAAGTGCTTGTTTTTGCTGTGCTCTGGGACTGAGACGGCAATGAAGGAAACACAAGTATTTTCCCTAAATCAAAGACATTACTTCTCTGTCACCACCCGGAAACTGCTAGAAACCAAGAGAAATCACACAGTACTTTGAAAACATGCCCTCTGGATTATATCCTATTACCCAAGGTAAGTCACGAAGCACTTCTAAAAGGTCTCTGTAGCCAAAAGAAAATACAGTAGTAGTCCATCCTTATCCACAGGAAATCCGTTCCAAGACCCCTGGTGAATGCCTGAAACCATGGATAGTTCTGAACCCTATACGGGCTATGTTTTTCCTATACATACATATGATAATGTTTAGTTTGTAAATTAGGCACAGTAAGAGATTAACAACAATAACAGTAAACTAGAACAATTATAAAAATGTACTGTAATTAAAGTTCTGTTAATGTGGTCTCTCAAAATATCTGATAACTGAGCTACTGCATGACTGATGGGGTAAACAGCGTGGATGTGGTGGACAAAGGGATGATTCACAAGAGATGGAGTGAGATCTCAGCACATTACTCAAAACGGCACACAATTTAAAACTTAAAAATTGTTTCTGGAATTTTCCCATTAATATTTTTGAAAAGCAGAGTGCCTAAAACCACAGAAAGCACAACCGCAGATAAGGGGGTACTGCTGTAATAGTCTTTAAATGGTTTTACTTTATTCTTACCCAGGAAGACTTCTTTTTCTTACCTTTATTAACACTTCATTTACTGGGTTTGAAAATCATTCTAGCATTTCATCAACCCTATGTTAGAATACATACAAAGAACTGACCCTATTCCTTCAATGCCAAAGTGGGAAAAATGAAGAGAACTCTTTAAGTTAGTCTTCAGGCCTCCTTACTTGGCCTTTCCCCTTTTCAAAACTCAGCTATCGTTTTATAAAGTACCCGGAGTTCAATCCACTAAGTGCAATTCACAAGATGTGCAGAGCTGGTCTTCTATGTATCAACAGGAGCACCACGTAATTAAGGAATAGATCATTGGATTTGCAGTCAGAAGCTGGAGTCTACCACCTTCAAAACTATCCCAGCTGGTCAAGTTTCTTAACTGGGCACAAACTCTTATTTGCACACCTGGGAAATAAGGCGTGTCCAGCCCCCAGCATGAGGCTCAGAGTAGCTGCTGAATAAATGGTGCTTTACGTTAGCCATGCCACATTGTAAAATCACCTGTAGAAAGACTAACAGCAGAATTTCAGATTCCCTGCCTCATCCCTACCAAGCCTGCCTCGGGAGCAAACTGTTCTTCCTAGAAATCACAGCTCACAACGGAAACACTGCACAAGAATAAAATGCCCAGATCCAGTGAAAAGACAGCAGGGAGGCACCTGTGAGTAACGGCAGACACAAGTGATCGATCAATCAGGCGATCACACCATCCCTAAAAAGGAGTCTGCCTTGACAACTTGCCAAGGGGAATGCTAGATCTGGACGACTATTTTCCTTCAAGAGTCACTCTTGAAATCTGGCTCTGCTGAAGAACATGAGAAAGTCCTGGGAGGACTCCTTTTCCTCCCCTTCCCATGTAGGCCTGCACAGCTGCTCTCATCACCCTCCCCCGGTTACCAAGGCAGGCTTACGGTAGGGCCTGAGGACCCACAAAGGCTCCTTCAACACCCTAACTCGAAGACTTCAACATCCTTATTTATCCCTCATAGAAATACTCAAACTGAAACCCAGATGCTTATCACCTGCACTGAACAAAGGGCATGTGTCCAGACTGCCAAGGAAGCATTCCCAAGAGAACCTGAAAAACAATGACTGGGGATGGGTTTTCCCAGCAGGCCTGCTCCCTCCCTCCCCAGCATTGGCCACCCTTGCCCAAGTTCTTGGCCTGCAGATGCAAACACACAAAGGACTCAATGCTAGAAGCTCATCTGGGCAGACCTGACCTTTCTGAAAAAAAGTGTGTTTTGTCTGTCTCATATTCTCCTTAGTTCCCATTTCAAATTAAGCCACAGGTTAGCAAGTGAAGAATATGAACTCCATCACTTGAAAGAACCACCTTTTTTTTTTTTTTCAATCTTCACCCAAAGATATGTTTATTGATTTGCTAGAGTGGAGGAGAGAACCATAAATTGGTTGCCTCCTGTCCTCTCCCTGACCAGGGATTGAACCCACAACCTTTTGGGGTAGAGGCAGATGCTCCAACCAACTGAGCAATCTGGCCAGAGCGGAAGAGCTGTCCATGTTAATATCTGTTGGAAAAAGGAACTAAACATCCTAAAAGGATTGTTTGGGCATCCCTCCTATACAGATGCAGAGACGACTACCTGATCCATCTCACCAAATCCACAACTGTGTTAAATTCCGCCCCACTAGTAGTGACCTGGAATCTAGAGTTTGAATCCAGTATGAGCTTGGCTATTAACCAGAAATGGAAACTTGGGTCTCAATAAAGCAAAGTACCCGAAAGATCAAATGCAAGGACCCAGGATGCCACGTGAGGCAGAGTTCTACAGCCTCCTCCACCAGGCAAAAGGGAACCAGCACCGCAATGGATTAGCACTCTGGTCAAGGAGCTTCGCACATCAGTCCACAGATCTCTGAAGATCTCCAGGGTCTCTCCTATCTTTCAAGTTGCTATGCATGAGCTCAATCAGAAAGCTCAAGGTATTCTACACTGCCCTGGGAGCAAGGCTGGTGTTTTTTAAAAGTTTGCAACCCTCCAGAGGTCCACATATTTCACCAAATGGCATCCGAAGAGAGAAAAATCACAACCAGGAACTCTGCTAAAAGCCCACTGAGGAGCCAGTAAAATAACAACAATGGCTGTTATTTTCAGGTGCTTGCTATTTGCCAAGCCTGTGCCAAATGCCCTTCATGGCTTACCTCACTTACTCCTTAAACAACCTCACAGAGCAGGGACTGCTACCCCATTTCACAGAGGGGCAAACAAGTCCACAAAGCTAGTGATCCCAACTCTCTACCCTGATACCTGGACTGCAGTGATTGCACAGTGCCTTCCAGAAGACTGCTACCCCATTTCACAGAGGGGCAAACAAGTCCACAAAGCTAGTGATCCCAACTCTCTACCCTGATACCTGGACTGCAGTGATTGCACAGTGCCTTCCAGAAGGTAACCCTCTGCATCAATGACAAGAGTCTTTCTTGGCACTATGCTTTGAAGGGGTACAGAAGGACTAAAAGGTAATCCTTGTCTCTGAGGAGATGACAGCTATGAAAGCTTCTTCTGAAAGATGAGATCGAGACAGGATAGTGAGAAGGTAGGAAAATTCCTTGGCAAGTGGAATAGGGAAACTGAGACAGATAGCTGAACACAATGGGCAAGCAATTTACGGTCAGGTACAGATGGTCACCCGAGCGGGAGGCCCCCGTGCTGGCAGGGGGAAAAACTGGGAAAACGAGGATCTGGGACTCCCCTTCCCCAACTTCTTCTCTCCTAGCCTTTCCTCCCTAAGATAACATCTAGGCCTCAGTTGTAATTCAGCTCCAGGCCCAGAAAAGCAGCAAAACCAGGTGGGCACCAGCAGAACCAGCTGTAGTGACTAAAGATCTCCGTGCCCTTTCACTGACCAATCAGTGGAGACCAGGACCCTGAAAGGGCAGACCCTGAGAGCTGACAAATATGCTGTTGAAACCCTCCCCTGGACTGCCTGCAAGAGAGAAATACAAGCCTCAAGACGAAGGACCAAGCCCGGACTCTTCTCCCCGTCTGGGGAGCAGCCCACTCCATTCCCTTTCCCTTCTTCTTCCCCCACTTCTTCCTTCATAGCCACGCTGTCTCCTAAACTCTAAGGCAATGGGCAACTGGCAGCTTGTTCAGACTTCTCTCGAACCTGTCCTTTTTCTGGGATTTCCCAGTGAGCTAAGGCAGCCCAGCCTTGGTTCTCCTGTTCCTTCTTCTATGCTAAGTCCTTCCTTGTTTCACCGTCCTCAGCTTCAACAAATGGATCCTCACAGTCACCTGGACTCGTGTTGTGAATTATTTCCTATATGAAGTGAAGAATCCACACACTGCAGCTGACCCCAGGCCAATAACAAGATGAGGTGGGAAAGAGCAATACAAGTACAATGCAAGCCAAGAATGCAATCGCATCTGTAATTTTACATTTTACATAGTCACATGAAACAGTAAAAAGAAATAGGTGACAATAATTTTAATAATACATTCCACTTACTCCAATATATCTAAAATATCATTTCAATAGAAGATATAAAAGTTAAATGTTTTACATACTTTTTTCATATGTCTTTGAAATCCAGTATATATTTCATACATCAAGCCCACCTCAATTCAAAGCCACGCTTGCAGTGCTCGCTGGCCACACAGCTAACATACTGGACAGCACAGCTCTACAGACATTTCCTGATAAATAAGCTGAGGCTCAACATCAGAAGGCACCCCTAGGAGAAAAATTTCATATCCATGAAAAAAAACGAGATTACTTAACATCATCCATGTACTTGGTATATTAACCAAACACCACAAATCTATCTGATAGCAACTTCACAAAGACATTCCTTTCACCTTTTATCCCTACTCTCCAATTTCCTGAACAAAAATAACACTGATCAGAGGACCACTCAAATTCTGAGAAACAAGCTACCTACTCCAGCGTAACAATGAATTTATTCAGAGTAAACACAAGGTACTTTGCCAGGTACAAACCACAGGGGGAAAGGATCCATTTAGTCAGTCACTGTTTTAAAAACCCCTGTACCAAGCCCATACTTAACACTTACTTAATAGCTAAGAATTCAGAAAGGTGTCACTTTGAAGTACAAACCATCCTACAGGAGCCACATCTGATGCAAAACCTCTGGGCTTTGAAGAAAGGAAAAATAAACTACCAATTTTAGATCACCAAACCTCCATTTGTAGATCTCACCAATTAGAATATGATGCAACCACCATCAATAGATTCGGTTTCCCCCCTATATAAATGAATGTGACTCAAACATGAGCCCAAATCAATTTCATGGATCAGGAAACTTTTACACATAATACTTGTTATTGATACCTGCTCTTTCAAGTCAATTTCAAAATAGCTCTATGTGTAGCAGCAAACCTATTTGCAAGATAAAAAGCCCTGTGGATAGTTTCTCCTTATATTTTCAAACACTGGCTAATATGTCTCTCAGTACAGCAAGAGATGGCAGATTTCGAAAGTCCTCTCCTAGGCCAACTCTTACAAAGCATTCTAAGACAGTTCATGTGTTAGCATAAAAGAGCTCTGTGATCACTTAGCAATGTCTGACATAGCTATGGGCCTGGGAACCTTCATCTCAGATGTCAATCTCCAATCCCTGTGTAGGAAAACTGAAAATAACACAAAGCCAAGAAGATAAAATTTCTGCTATTGACATGCACTGAATGTCTTCATCCACTAGCACAAAGGGGACATGGCAGGGCCCACGTTAACACAGAAATATACAGCAGGGCATATATATCATACTCACACAATTTCAATAATAAAAATACCACAAGTAGCTCTAAATCTGTTCCTTAAAGCTGAGGGCATGCAACGCAAATTAGAGCCTAATAGCCATCTTTAGTAAATCTGTCAATGGAAAATATTCCTGAATAGCCATATGCACCTTAAATTCGTCCACCACCTGCTCTGCTAGCTGAGAATCATGACAGCATTCAGAAAATCAAGTTCAAATTTCAATCCCATCACTTCATTAACTGTGGGGTCACCATTCTTCCTGAGCTCCAGCGTGCCTATCTCTTCATAGGGTTGCATAGCAGTAACTGAGAGCATACTTATGCAAGCATTTGTTTCATAAATGTTAAGCAACAGCTATTAAAAAATAAGTACCATTTGTAACATCGTGTACACCCTAATGCTATTCTGGTGCTTTGCACACGGCATTCCATTTAATCTTCCCAAGGACTCTATAAGATTCAGTCTCCCCATTTTACAGACAAGAAAACCAATAAATTGGCCCACGTTAGTAAAGGACAATGCTTGGATTCACTAACATGGGCCTGTTATTTAACTCGATTGACTAGATCTGTGCAATTCAAAAAAACATGCATTTGCCAGAGTCTCTTTCATCAGAATTGACCTGTCTCATTTCCTCAAAACCCTGTTAAAGGTCCCAAAGCATAAAAGATGTATTTCCACAAACTCCTTTATCTGGTCAGAGTGCTTACATTTTGCTCATATTCTCCAGAAACCTATTTTCTTTCCACTCAGCATAAAGAGTGAAGACAGAAACCTCAAGAACCAGCAAAGCAGCTCCCTTACATCAATTAAGATGCTTCAATAACAAGTTAAGTTTTTCTTTTAAAAATCACACCCTGAAAATGTTCAGAAAGAATTCTAATGCTAGAGTTAGTTACCCACCTTCTGTCAGAGCTTCTGCGCAAATGGACCAACAGAGAAAATGAGGGGCTGATGCCTGACACTGTCAGTGATGTTCTGCACCCTCCACTTATGCCTTTGTACACATGTAAGCAGAGAAAATGACTAGTTTAAAGGAGAAAAAATGCATGGGGGAGGAATAAAATAGGGCAAGCATCAACTAGTGACGTATTCTAAAAAACTTAGCTCTATGATGCACCAGCCAACATCTGTCTATTGAGAGAATTAGACAAGGTGGTCAACCAATGCTTGTCAAGGAAGCAAAAACAGGTCAGTTTGGGCAAGCCCTCTCTCCAAGACCAACCTACCCAAAGCCTTCAATAGGCAACAGATCAGTATTCATCTTCATGCTCTACAATCAGCTCAGGCAGGCTCTGCTGCCCTCTACAACACTCCGTGTCACTACTTCCACAACCACCAAATCACAAGTGAGGACATACATGTACTCCTCCAAGATCAACCCAAAGCCAAGGCCACTTCTGAGGCAATGAATCCCAGATTCACAAAATTTAGCCTAAATTATTTTGTAAGAGGGGGAAAGAAAAAGGACTGTAACCATGGAAACATGACCCAACTGCCTCATAAGACATCTAACCCCTAACTGAAATATATCTTGTTTTCCGCAATAGATACCTTGGTGGCCAGCAACAGAAGTTACAAGTTCAGCTTCTCCCTTTTTAAAGATGGACTTCAAACACCATGACAATACACTCTAAATTCTCCTAAGGAAGATGTTGACCTTGGATATGGATCTCTTAAAAGGATGCAATACACAAATGTGAGATTTGTGGAAACGGCATACAATGATACCAAACTCTTGTAAAATGGCCCATAATTGTTTCAGAGAACATTATCTATCTGTTCATTCTATCTGTTCAGTCCTCAAATAGGACCACCCCCACCTAAATAAGGAAGATACAGCAGGTGGAGGGAGGAATGATGTCCTGCCCTCATACAGTCTACTTAAGCTCTGAACCATGTGTGAGAAATTCATGACCATACTTACATTGTAACAACCACTTAAAGAATACAGGCTAGAATTAGGGTGAATCTTTAATCTGTACACGTCAAAAAACTGGTCACTGTATTGATTTAAAGTTTAGGTTTTCATATATTATTTCTGGAAACTTAAAACATGTGATATTTTTATCATGTATTAGAAATTCATGCATGGCTTCATATGCAAAAAATAGAGGATCAGGGATGTTGTGTGAAAAAATTAAGATCTTTGGCAAGGGATCCACTAATACAACATCTAATATTAATTTATTCAAATCCTACCACACTGGTCAGTGTCTTTCTCTTGTTCCCTCACATGAACCCTTTTGTGGGTATTTGACAACAAGAAAGTGACCACAGGAGCTATTCCTTAAATTAAATGAAAGTTTTCAAAACACAGCCAACAGCCATAACAGTCACATTACTGAGAAATATCCAAGCAGCAGGCCATTGCAGAACTAAAAAAGGACACAGCAGCATAACTGTGCACCAGACAGAGAGGAATGAAGTCATTTCATCAGACAATGATGCACGTGCTCACACTAGCACATGCACATGCAGGCACATTTACCCACACCCAGTCCAGGTAACACAAAACTACAAACAAGTAAAAATATACATTTGTCCCTCAGGTCCAAATCTACACATCACCAGTATGCAGTTGGCAAACACCTCCAGGGACCAGCTGAATGTTGTAAATAACCCCTGCAGGCCAGGAGAGCATCCCTTCTCAGGGGGCAGCCACTATTTGATTCCAGCTTACTGTTGTTGCCTAGCAAGAACACCAGCCCTAAATTGCAGTACCTTCCAAATTTTTCAGAAGTAACTCAGACTTCTATGGGAAGCCACGACGAGTGCAGGAGCCTCCATCTGTTTTGGTCATCATTATCCAGTATGGGTATACAAGTTGATAGCAGCATGAATGTGAAATGCCCCAATTTTTAATTCCACTTTTAATAATATTTCATTATTTATCCTACTGCAGTTGTCCTGATTTTTCCCCCTTAGTCCCTTTCCACCCAGACTTTCCACTCCCTCAGGGAGTCCCCACACCATGTCCATGGGTCATGCATATAGGTTCTTTGGGTACTATATTCCCTATGCTGTACTTTATATATCCATGATTATTCTGTAACAACCAATTTGTACTTAATCCCTTCATCTTTTTCGCCCATCCTCCAATGCCCCACCCATCTGGCAACCATCAAAACGCTCTCTGTATGATTCTGTTACTGACCTGTTTATTTATTTTTAGATTCAACTGTTGATAGATACATATTTATTGTCATTTTATTGTTCATAGTTTTGTTGTTCTTCTTAAAGAAGACTTTTTAAAATGTTATATAGTACTGATTTCATGGTGTGAATGCTTTTATCTTTTTTTTGTCTGAGAAGCTCTGTGTCTGCCCTTCCATTCTAAATAAGTTTTGCTGGGTAGAGTAATCTCGGTTGTAGGTCTTTATTTTTCATCACTTTGAATATTTCTTGCCAATCCCTTCTAGCCCACAAAGTTTCTTTTGAGAAATCAGTTGACAGTCTTATGGGAGGTCCCTTGAAGTTAACTGCTTTTCTCTTGCTGCTTTTAAGATTCTCTTCAATGTTCACCTTTGGCACTTCAATTATGATGTGTCTTGGAGTGGGCCTCTTTGTACCCATCTTGTTTGGGACTCTGCTTCCTGGACTTTCATGTCTATTTCCTTCACCAAGTTAGGGAAGTTTTCTTTCATTATCTTTTCAAATAGGTTTTCAATTTCTTGCTTTCCCACTTCTCCTTCCAGCACCCCTATGATGCGAATGTTGGAACACTTGAAGTTATCCCAGAAGCTCCTTACATTATCCTCATTTTTTTGTCTTCTTTTTTCTTCTTGCTGTTCTGGTCAGGTGTATTATACTTCCATATATTCCAAATCACTGTATCCATGCCACCTCATCCACTCTATTGTTGATTCCCTGTAAATTCTTCTTTATTTTAGTGAGTATATCCTTCATTTCTGACTGGATCTTTATTACAATGTTGAGGTTATCACTAAGTTCGTTGAGCATCCTCATGATCAGTGTTTTGAACCCTGCATCTAACAGATTGCTTGTCTTCATTTTGTTTAGTTCTTTTTTCTGGAGTTTTATTCAGTTCCTTCATTTGAGTCATGTTTTGCTGCCTCCTCATTTTGGCAGCCTCCCTATGTTCGTTTCTATGTATCAGGTAGAGCTGCTACATTTCTCAGGCTTGTCAGAGTGACCTAATGTAGTAGGCGTCCTGCAGGGCCCAAAGGCACAGCCTCCCCTATCACCCAAGGTGGATTACTTGAGGTACACTCAACCATGTGTAGAACCTCCTCTTGTAGTTGAGCCTTGAATGCTGTTGGCATATCCAAGGTCAGCCACCAACTGTGTTCCATCCACGGCCACCCGGCATAAGCTACAAAGCAATCAGCATATGGCTGCTAAGTGTGCTGGGTTTGAAGCCGCCCAGGCAAGGCCCAGCTGTGAACAATGGATGCTGCAAGCGCCAGGCCTGGAGCAACTTAGGAGAGGCGTGGGGCTTGCTGAGGCCAGGTGCTGCTTGTTGGAGAGAATTCAGGAATATCTGAAATATGAGCCAAAACAAGCCATTCATATGGAAAAGCCTTGGAAACAGCTCAGGTGGGACACATTGGGTGTGGTGTCAGGTAATCACCCGGGTGGAACAAACAATATAAGCCAGGTTAATGGAGTCTCAGATATGGTGCCCACCTAGAGGCTCTGTGGGCAGAGGCCTCAGCAAAGGAACAATGGATTCTGCCAGCAGTTGTGTCTGGGATGAAGCTGACCCCCAGCACTCCCTCTGATGCCAGACAATTCATTCCTCCCCACCACTCCCTGCACTTGTCTCTGGTGCCTTTCAATCTGCTGCCTCTGCAATGGAGTAAATATAAGTCCAGGGGTGGGCCCTGTAAGAGGAACTGCCTGGGAATCCAGGGCCTCAATCCCCACTGGTTTTTACAGCCAGAAGTTATAGGGCCATATCTTCCTGGCACTGGAACCCTGGGCTGAGGGTCCTGGTGTGGAAATGAGACCTCTCACTCCTGAGATACCCTTCCCAATTTTTACCTGCCACATGTGGGTGTGGGACTAGCCCATTCCATGTCTCCAGTGTCAATATAGTTTCTTCTTTACTTTCATAGCTGTAGGACTTTCATTCAGCTTAATTTGTGGTGGTTTTGAATGACAGTTGTTCTGTCATTTAGTTGTAATTTTGACATGGTTGTGCAAGTAGGCGAGCTGTGTTTACCAATACCACCATCTTTACCAGAAGGTATCATTTTTTTCTTTTCAACACAGTATGGCCAAAGACAACATCTGCTGGACAGATGCCCCCTGCATAACTTCAGGTAACTCAAATGACTATTTCTCCACTTCTCTTATTTTTTTAACTTATTAATTTGACAGAGAGAGAAACATTGATTTGTCATTCCACTTATTTATGCATTCATTGGTTGATTCTTGTTTGTGCCCTGACTGGGGATCAAACCCACAACCTTAGCATATCAGGACAATGCTCTAACCAACTGAACTACCCAGCCAGAAACTACCTCATTTCTCTTGACCAGCATTTAAGACAAAAGATCCAAAACAAGCCTTCTGTTCTCTTCTTTGACAACAAATCCTGCCACCACTGACCCAGTAACAAATGACATTAGTTTTAAAGGCCACTCATAAGTTCATTGGCATGAGCAAACCTCTGTTTTTTACCTGCACTACAGCAAAAATAATGTTTAATGTTAGAAAAAGAAAATAGCTTATAGGCATTCCACTAACCAAGATCCACTAACAACCCTGTTTGCTGTTCCCTGGGGATAGTCTGTAGCAAGGTTAGCAAGATGATCAAAGGGTTCTTAGCGCCTTCGCAAGCAAACTCTCAGAGGCAAGTTAAGAAGTAGACTTCACAAATCATAATATAATACGGCACTAGGCATCTGACTTACATGTTGCAGAAAAGGTCACAACCCTTCCAAACTGCCCCAGCCTGGAATCAACAATCCTCAAATTCCAGAAACAATTTAGAAGCCATTTAGTTAAGAGTAAAAAAAAAAAACAACCCGCAAGGAACTTAGGGTCTCGTCCAGCCAGATCCCACAGCTGGCTTGGCTAGCTCCCATGGCTAGTTCCAAACTCCAGAGGAAAAATCCTGACCCCAAACCACTCCGGCCCAGTACCACTACCTCAGACCTTTTCCTGAAATGTGACTCGGAGCCTGCAGCCCACACTTAAGTAATATATGAGGTAATAATAAAACCACATTATTTAACATAACCATTTTCAATACCCCAAACAAAAGATCTCAAATAATTATAAACTAAATCAATTTAGATCATTTTTTAAGTTTATTTTAATTGTTGTTCAAGTACAGTTTTCTGTCTTTTATTCCCTTCCCAGCCCACCCACCCACCCTAGATCATTTTAAAGATTCAAAAAACTCGCCACCCACAAACTCACTCTATTCACACTTATTATCAGCTTATTCAGAAGCTAATGTCATTTCCAGAAAGGCCATCTCTTCAATGTCACCAAATAAAATCCTATACTAATTGCATTGCTTTCTTATTTAATTTTAGCAAGTAGGAAGACAGCTTTATTTCACCCAGTGTTTATGGGAATTGCATATATGGGAAAAGAAGTGGGGTGAAATACCCTAGGCTTGGTCTATCTTTTCACTGGACTTTCTGTGCAAGCAGGAAAAAAGCTTCCAAACAGCAACCAGCCTGAAATTCAAAATAATCCTGAGGGATGATTGAAGAAACATATTATAGCCATTCCCACTTACTACAGGGGTGACCTTGGACAACTGGCAATCTCCTTCAGCTTTAGTTTCCCCATTCTCCAGTGGTGACATTCATGGTTTCCAGTTCCGGGGAGCATTAAAGTCACATAAGAAACTCAAGCATGGCACCCAGATCATGACAAGCACTTGGTGAGTGTGGGCTATCAATAGCCACTGTTCCCATTTTAGAGATTAAAAAGCCAAGGCCCACTTGCCCCAGATAACGCCGCTACAACAGTAAGAACTTCAACCTGGGCCTCTGGTTCCTGAATACCAGGTGCATGTATCCAGAACTCCCAGACCCCCGACTCCACTCAACCCCACTTCAGCAGATTCTGGGTCATGTGTCCAAGGAAGCCCAGCTACCCAGGGTATGGCCAAGCCCTTGGCTGGTCTCACTGACTCCAAACACTTCAGGAAAATATATATTTTTAAATGACTAGAACTCTTCTATGAATAACTACTGCTTTGTAAATAAATCGTTTTGGCAATTCAAAGTTAACTTGACTCCTGAAAAGTCAATGACATTTCCTCACCAATTTGAACTATGCTTTTGTATTTGGTAAATGGCTTCCGGCTGTGCCTTATCCAAATCATTCCAAATGGATGATTTTATCTGATTTAAGTGCACTGTAGAATTTATGGGGCTACAGTGGTTTGAAAACTCAAATACTTCTTACATTCATATAATAACTGGTATGAATAAATTCCTCAAAAGTATACCCTCCACAATATCAATCTACAAACTGCTTCCCTCTTCTCGTTAGAAAAACAGTATCAGATCCAAAACTAGGACCAACTGTCCTGTTTACTTACATGTGTTACATATTCCATGAACTATGCTTTCTTCTTTTTTAGTTGCTACATTTCAGCAGCCAACTGTGTCACTTTGCTACAGTCCAAAAATAGCTAAGTCGAGTAATTTAAAATCACACTTTGTTGTTTGGCCAGAAAACCATCCTGCTGATTTCAGTTTGCAGAAAAACTGATTAGAGGGCAGGCACTCTGCACGGTGTATGGTTCCCTCATATGATCCTCAAGTCTGAATCCATGAAAATACAGAGAGAGACAGGGACTTTAACGTTCTCACCAATCACACAGTACAAAATTAAAGCAATGTCCGAATACTACTGTGTACTTCCCATTAGTGCCACAAAACGAAAACCCAGAAATGACAGTAAAAGGGAGACCCATTCTCCTTGGTTAACACACAGTCCAGAAGGCCTGAGGAGAGGAATGGGCATTCCAGGGTGCAGGACCAAGTAACTCCTCCTGTGAAGAATGCCAGCCTGGAGACTCACCTGGAGCATTTTAAGCCTGTAGAAAACATCTTTTCCACTTTACGCTGGAAAAGCAGACTTCAATGGGGCTCTGTCATTTCTTTAAACCTCAGGCCATCCATCTCACCTGAGGTAAATCCTCAGGTGAAATGTGATCATCTCACCAATATTACGTGGGATTTCCTCAGACCAGCCCTTACCCCTCTCCTCCTCACCCTCAAGAGCAAAGCCACATACAAAAACCACCAGTTGAATTTATATAAATTATCATTTTTTGTTTTGCAGGAAGCTGTCCTTTTCGTTTTCTTCTCACATACTCCTATTCAAATTTCTTTAGTACACATAAAATAAAAAAGGTTGATTTATTGAGCACTTACTATTTACCATGCACTGTGCGAAGTTCTTAAGCAGGCATTCTCATTCAAGCCTCACAAAAACTTTAGGAATCAAGGTGTAATCAATCGCTAGGCCACTTCACAAAGGGAGATATTAAAAACAGGTGACACAGAGAGGTTAAGTAACTCCTCTAAACCAACAAAGTAATGGCAGAGGCAGCCTGGCTCCAGAGACCACATTCTTAAATATACTTCAATATATTCTCTACAACTTTCCATGGCAACCTGGTATTGAAATAGAAAGTACTAACATTGCCTCTTGCACACCCCCTACTGAGGACCTAGCCGGCAACCTAGGCATGGGCCCTGACTGGGAATTGAAATGGTGACCCTTCGGTTCACAGGTCAGTGCTCAATCCGCTGAGCTACACCAGCCAGGCCCTGATCTTTTTCTAAACATTTATTGATTGAATTTAGACAGAAACTTCAATTCACTGTTCCACCCATTTATGCATTCACGGCCTTATTTCCACATGTGCCCAGATGGGAATAGAACCCACCACCCTGAGACATTCCAACCAAGCTACCAGGCCAGGACCAGATCTATTTTTTAAATTCTGCAGTCTTGGAAATTTGAGATAAAGAGGAATTGTAGGGAAAAGCCGGAGGGGGATAAGGGTTTTTAAAACACATCTTTTTTGGAGTGGTTTTTTGGTTATAACTCCATATAAACACAAGACCAAAAAAAAAAAAGTTCAAGTCAGATATCTTTTTTTTTATTACAGATGTGCATTTAATCTTGTAAGTGCACAGAATACTGCCATGTCCTGTGTTTGGTCCTTTGCAAGAAACCGGTATCAGATCTTTTAATCACTTCCAATTATTTACTGAAGGCCTAAAGGTGTGCCCAGGCAACCACATCCCAGAACACATTCAGTGACTGCTGCTGAGTCCCAGGAGAAGCTCTCAGTGCCTGCTGGGGGCAGGCTCTTCCAGACGAACATTTCTCACTTCCCCAGGCCCCTCTCCTCAGTCTCTGCCTGGATCAGGCTCCGTGGAGAACTACAAGTGGAGGCACAACACACTTCCTTGGCTTCTTTTTATAGTATTAGAGATGCAGACCTTTTATTCTCCACACAGGTACAGTCAAAAACGCAATTTCAGTGATTATAACCTGTCATCTGCCAGTGGTCAACCTGTAACCAAAGCATAGGAAGGGCTTATTTGGGAAGGACATCAAACACTTTATTAGAGATAATTTTAGGTACCATGACTTATGAAACGTGACCACATGGAAGATGTGCCAAGAATGAAACTGTTAATCATCAATGTTTTTACACTTGCAATTCAGAATGCATACCCACAGTGCATGCTCAAAGTTAAATACTGAATGGAAATTCAGGAGGGAGAAAAAGACTTTCACCACAGAAAGGAATAGGTTAAAGCAACAAACACCAGCAACACTTATTTTGCTTTGTCATAAAGGTGAGGCTAATGTTAAGTGTCCAGACTGTCCTTTTGACCATGAGTTTTGAGGAAAGTGGGGAAGGAGGCAGAAGGGGTCCGTCCCCTAAAGACAATTGCTCTAGGGCATCTTGCATGATCGTACATGAGTGGCAAGAAAGTCCACTCCAGCTGGTGCACCGATAAGTAATATACTGCACATTAACCTGGGAGTTTTTCAGGATAAGAGGATGAATCTGAAAAGGCTTTTATTTTGCTGCATAAAATCATCAGCATTCCCTGTACCACTCATAGAAACAACAATATAATCTTTTATTCAGTGAAAACAGATCCATAATTAAGGGGAGATGCTCAGAGCTTCACCACTGGCTTCACTTTTTCTCATTTCAGCCCTTCTTTCCTATAACCTTTCTGCCTCCAGCAGCAGCAACCTCCCCTATTTCCAAAAAGTCCCATTATGTCTTAATGTGCTAATTTCATCAACTCTAACGTGGACACTGTTTAGAAGAAAACAACAAAGATTTTATTTCACAACTGTGTCAGAAGAAATAGTTTAAAGACTGGATAAAGACCCTTTATTTTCAAACAAAACACTTGAAGAGGATTGGGGGAGAAGGCATGATTTCTCCTTCCCCCCATCCCTGAGAGTAAGATAGCTGACTTACAAATACTGCTTTCATATTTTTCTAAGGCCATAAAGGATGCCCATCAGGACTAAAGCATGTACATGCAAATACACCAAGACAGCTTAGAGGCAGATGCACCAGACATCAATCATGGATCCCGGAATTCTGACGCCTCCAAAAGTACAACGCAGAGCTTATCCATCTTCAGTGTTTCCGACACTGGAAACACTAATTAGGGTAACAAAACATATCAGAATCAAAGAGAAGGGTTTCACTCTGAGGATGAAGAGAAGAAATCGATTTTTTAAAATGTAACTTTCTGCTGAAGGGCTTAAGAATGTAAAATATGTAAAATGTTATTAACCCTCTCAAGTTACTTATTTTATATTCCGTTGGATGCACTTATGTTCTCAGTAACTAACAATATGTAACAAGTGCTTAATGAATAGTTGTAAGATGTGCTTTAAAAATAAGGAGGTGCTGGAGAGGATATAGGGGTATAGGAGGGGGAAGACACTTGGTCCTTGTAGCTGCGTGGGAGGGCCCATTATATTTTCCTGTTTTCATACATTTTTCATTATAGAGTATTTTTAAAGAGATGTACATAAAGAACATACTATATGCACTGTAACATGTTTGGTAACACTTCTGCTCTGTAAAGTGGAACTATCATCACTTGAAATACTAACAGCAACGCAGGTCCCACACCTGCCATACTTTTGTTAAGACTAAATACCACTGCTTCAGATCCACTGGGACAAAATGATGCCAGGTTTTTTTTACCATAACCCTCCCCAATTACACCTCCCCAGTATCCTGAACACAAATGCAACTGACAAGTTGGTGCGGTTCTGAGAAACAAACAAAATAACTAGCAAGGGATTTTGGTTAAAACCTCACAAGAAGGATCCTAATCCAATACTAGAACGTTTTTATCCCTTGGTGTCAAGCAGATAATCGCCTCCCAGACTGTGGCCTCCCAGACTGTGGCAAGTAAGAGCGGGTGGAGGGGAAGGGCGGTGCCAAACTGAAATTGAGCCCGCAAGGGGTTGAAGGCGGACTAGCCGCAGCAGCGCAGAGCTGAGGTCGCCTGCTCCACAGAGGCGTGCCTGGGACCCAGTCCAGAGCGCCCCATCCCGGCTCCCACCGAGGCCCCACTGGTGAGGGTGGCAGGAGTCCAACGGGTGGCTCGGGGGCGCCCCCTGAGGTCCAGCGGCGTCCCCGCACCTTCGGAAAAAGGAAAACCAAGTTTTCCCAAGGTTCTGACATTTTAACTTTGCCCGGTTTGCAGAGCAGCTGCACCCCCTTCCGCGGTACTTTCCCTGTTTCCCTGCGACTCACACCACACTGCACTGTCCCTTAGCGACACCCTTAGGCTCTCGGGCCAGAGTACTGGCTATTTATCTAACAGCGTGTTCCCGAAAAGAAAATGTGGAAGACGAAAATTGTCCAAGCCCCACGAAGGAGGCATCCCTGGCGGTCTCATTTTAGATTTCAAGCTTCCTCAGACCAGGAAAAAAGAGAATCACGGCCGGCCCCTTCACGGCATGCCGAGCGTAAGGAGAAGCCAGAGTGGAATTAGAAATTCCTCGTATTTCGCAAGGCTGCTTCTCCTGCTGCCTCCCACTGCCCTCAGTAAAGCGTGACCCATACAAAGCTCGACCCCAGTGTGCATCTAATCTCCCTCAGCCGTCAAGTCCACGCCAATGAATAAAGTCTAGAAAGACCAGGTGACTTAACACCAATACTGAGCACTAGTCCTTATTAAGAGCGGGGAAAGCATTAAGGGGAAATGTCCACATCGCCCCCAGCCCCATGGAGGCAGGGCTCTGGGTGGGTAAATCCCAGGCCTTTGGGTGTGCAGACCCACGTTCTGGCTCCACATCGGGCTGGGTTTCTGGGCTGTGGCAGCTCAGTGCGGTTCCAGAGACAACAGAATGACTAGGAAAGTGGCTGACTAAGAGAGGACCTTTCTGCCCCTCGAGGGTGCCCCCCGTGACTGCAAAAGGGACACGCACTACCGGTCCCGGGGGGGGGGCAGCAAAAGCGCCCGTGCCCTCCTCTAGTAAGGCGAACTACAGAGCTGAGGGATCTGCTGCACCAAAACCGAGCGCTCGAGCCACCCGGGGACAGGCGGCTGTGACGAGGGACAGCAAAAAGCATCGAGGCACGTTTCCTTTTTTTATTCTGATAACCCCCACCTCCGGGTATCCAAGATCTGGTGAATGAGAAGGCAGAAAAACGGAGGATTCTCTATCCTTAGGAGAGCCAGGGATGAAAAGGGAATTGCCCCCTTCATCTCACTCCTTCCTCAGCTAGGGCAGAAGATGTAGCCACCTTCCCCGAAGACCCGGCTGGACTGGACGGATTCAAGGGAGCTCCGGGATGCTGTATGGAGGGCCCACATGAACGCAGAGAGAGGCGGCTGGCCTCTGCCCTCCTCTAGGGTAGGTTGAGGGGAGGGTCTGCCGGTGGAAAGCTGGAAGTGAAAGGTCGCAGAGCTACACGCCGCTACATGCGGCAACTTACTATCGTCATCAAAGGCCAGTCTTAACCTGGCCAGAAAGGAGCGGGTCTGTGTCTGCCAGCCGCGGACAGACTGCAAAGGGGCAAAGATGAAGGTAGGCAGAAGTGGGAGAGAGGAAAATACCCGCCTAGGCGCGAACGGCAACCCAGCCGCTGACGCGCCCCCAACGCCCCGACCCGAGCAGCCCAAACCAGCAGTTTCTGGGCAAAGGGACTGCAGGTTGGGGCTGGGGGAGCCAGAGATCTCCCTGAACCGCCTGCTCCTTGCCCTCCCACAGTGCCCAGCGCCCGGCTCC
>PVKM010018594.1:0-16624 GCA_004027735.1 Carollia perspicillata | reverse complement strand
AGCATGGGTACCCAGAGCTGGCCAGCGCCATCAAGCAGCCCGCCTCCAAACTCAGCAGCATCCAGCACCAGCTCCTGAGCTCCCTCAACCTGCTGCTGTCCGCCTACTCAGCCCAGGCTCCACCCCAGAAGGAGTCCCCGGGCCCCTCCTCCTCCCCACCACCAATGGGTAAATACTGGTGCCTGAGACAGGGAACCATTTCTTCTTTATGGGACGAGTCAGAGGGGAATTGGGGTTTTAATTGCATGCATATGTTTTTTAAAGATTTAAGCACCTCCAGGAACCCAGTGTAATAAAAAACTAATCTACGTAACAATGGAGGCTCTGTGCCCCTTCTCGTGTCCTTGCTCTAAGGTTAGGATTGACTACAGGGCCACCATGTACGGCTGTCCAGCTGTGGCACAAGGGACAGAGATGCCAGCCAGGGAGGGTACCTTGGAGCTTCAATCCAACCCACACCTTTCCTCTTTCAATGGCCACGCCTGCAGCACTGTGTCCACCCAGAGCGGTGCCTGTTTCCCATTTGCATTGCACAAAGGCAAGGTCTAGGGAGAACAGTGGCCCTGGCTGTGTGTGCTCCAAACCTCAGCCTCCCTTCACTGCTTCCTGAGCTCTTGCATTCCTGAGGTCCTCTCTGATTCTCACACATTGGAGGTTTTCTCTAGCCTAGTTTTGAAGAAACATTATGTTGAGATCTGAAATATTTCACTGAACATTGAGGGGGGCACGGGATTCAGCGATGCTCACATTTGGAAGTCGACCCTTCGGCTGAGCGGCACTTCCTCTTGTAACAGACCATACACTGTTGAGTAAAGTGGAACCATATTTTGCTTTCTCAGTGCGCAGTGTGCGAGCCTGCTTCCTGCTGCAGATCACAAATTGCCCGCTCTCTCATTATTTTGTGCTAGTTCTAACCTTGCCCACTAGGGAATGCATTCTGTACTTTTGAGCGTAGCCAACGACTCGTGCTCTTGCTCATGTGTCTCCTGTGCTTACCCTACATCGCAAAGGGTCAGCTGGCCAAGGTGGGGCCAGAGGTGGGACCAGGAGTCCTGTGAACTAAGTTCTGTGCTTAGAACTAACTCCTTCTCTGCCATTCACTGAGCGAGGCTGAGCCTCAGCTCTCCCAGCTGTAAGGGACAAGAATGGCACCCACAGCACATGGCTCTTCTGAAAGAGTGCTCCCACTGTCATCCACACAGAGAGGGGCTTTGTGACCAGGGACAGTTCGGCTGGCACTGACCAGAAGGCTAGGCCTCCTCGCAGACCCTCAAGATATTTTATTAAGATTTTTTACTTACTTTTTTTTTTTTTAGAGAGAGAAGGGAAGGAAGGGAGAAGGAGAAGTAGAGTAACCTCAATGTGTGAGAGATACACCTATCAGTTGCCTCTTACATGCGCCCAGCTGGGGACCTGGCCCACAACCCACGCATGTGTCCTGACTGGGAATCGAACCAGTGAACTTTCTGTTTGCTGGCCAGCGCTCAGTCCACTGAGCCATACCAGCCAGGGTAACCTCAAAATATTTTATTGACATTATCTAGTTCCCTGTCCCTTTCTACTTCTTCACACACCTTCAACCTCTATCCCCTTGAAGCAAGGGTCTTGGTTTTTCTGCATTCTGGGGCATCTCCAAGATCATTCTAACCTGTGATGTTGTGTCTGCCTAGAAATCTCCCCGTCGACCAGCCTTAAATCCATAATGAAAAAGAAAGACTATGGCTTCCGTGCAGGAGGTAATGGGACCAAAAAGAACCTTCAGTTTGTTGGGGTTAACGGTGGGTAAGCATCGCTCGTGAAGCCCAGACTGCCCCCCACGCTACCTATTCCTGTGTTGTCCTTAGCGCTCTCTTGTCCTGAGGGAAAGCATCTGGTTTTCATTCTTCTTCAAGGGAATTAATCTCAACAGCCCTTTAAAACTCCATCTCGGGTTTGCATGTGTCTGGCTCCTTGCCAGCTGTGGTGGTCTATTGGATCCTGGGCTTTTAATGTGTCTTAGCTTTGGTGTCCTTCAGGGCCAGGATCCCAGGGGCTTCTGGGAGTTTGGGAGGCACGTGGGCCCTTTAAGGAAGACACGTAATCTGAACCACAGCATTAAAACTAGGACAAACTCTAAACTTGTTGAACTTCACATTTCACCCATTTATAGTTTTTCTTCCTTTTACTAACTTATTGCAAACCAAACCAGTACTTTTTAGGATAAAGAAAAACAACCAATGTCTACTGACTCAGAACAGGAACCAAACCTTATATATTCTAGAAAATAAATCGTCGGATTGAGAATATTTTCTAAATCAGTTATTCCACAAACGTGTATGAAGTGCCAACACTGTCTCACATGGTGGGGATAAACATGTCCAGTAAACCGTGGTCCCTGCCTTTATCTCCCAGTTTGGACCTGGGCAGAGGGGATGCAGGGAGGACGAAAGTGCTGTTAGGATGAGATGAATTCTTACAGAAAGGAAGTGTGGGACGCTGTGGAAACCCAGAGGAGGGACGCATGGTCCAGCCAATGGGGGCCCAGGAATCTGTCTGAAAGAGGTCGGAACCCCTGCTGATTTGGGTCAGACCAGAAGGAAGACACCAGATTCAAATAACAGGGACGTCACTGTTGCACATTCTGTGAGGAAACGTCAGAAATGATGAAATGGGGTCATAGGAGAGTTGCTGTTCCCACTCCTGCTAACATCAGACGCCACGGCCTGGGGAGAATCCTCTCTGTGTTCCTAGGAGAATCAGCTTTCACCAAGAAAAGGAGGATCAACTGAGAGTGCAAAGCAGGTCCCCTACTGCTGGCTCCTGACTTTTTCTTTCAAGTGTGCTGAGTCAGGCCCATCTGGTGGGGGCGGGGCTGAGGGAATGAGGGGTTGGGGGTTTGGGCGGGGCTTTGTATCTGCTGTCAACCCACCACCACCACCACCACCACCCCCGGCTTAAAGTGCTCCTTTCCCAGACGTTCTTCAGTATTTGTCATCTAGTGCAGTGGTTTTCAACCTTGGCTGCACCTTGGAAGTCCTAGGGGAACCTTAGAAAATAGCAATGCCTGGGTCCCCTCCCTGAAGACGCCAGTTTAATTAGTCGGGAGTGTAGTACGGGTATTGGGAATTTTAAACGCCCTCAAGTGATTCTAATGTGCAGCCAAGGTTACAAACCCCTGCTCTAATTAAAGTAGCCCCTCCCAGCACTCTGTCCCATGGTCCTTTATTGTTTTATTCAATGTTCAGGATTTACTATCTGAATATATCGTTTACATGTTTCTTTTCTGCCTCTTCCTGTTAGAATACAAGCCCATTTAGGACAGGGAGTTTGGTATAGTATTTAGAACAGTGCCTGGCACATAGTTGGTGCTCAGTATGTTTCTGTTGAATGAATGAATGAACTTCCAGGTGAAGTTTTTATGGAAACAATTTTAAGACAAGAACTGCTTGGTGAATATGTTATATCCCCTGCTTTCTCACTCTCAAAAGCAGCAGGTTGTTCTAAGCACGAGAGGAAGAAATATCTTGGGTTTAAACAAGACAGAATGTGAACATACCAAGAAACAGGCCAGGTTTACAAATGCGATGAACATGGGGGCTCTCATTCGGAGAGAGGCCATGAGGGGGTTCAGTGGAAGATGTGGCCACTGGGTCCCCTGGTCTCTGTGGCAGTGTCCAGTGGCCCAACAGCCCAAAGTCTTTGTCCATTGGTGGTCTCCAATTGACCATCAGCAGTGGAATCAACAAATCTTCTAGGGCTTTCCCCCATGGTCTCTGGTCTGCCACCTCAGTAGAGCTGCATGTAATTGAACATAAGGACTGTAGCTGGAGAGGGAGGACCACGTATGAAAAGCCGCCATGCTCTCGCTTTTGCTGTTCCCAGCAATAGTTGGAACAGGCTGCAGATGAGAAAGGCAAATGCCGGGTTCAAGTGTCCCAACTGGGAGTAGACAGAGCTGGTTGCTTCTTTGTCGGGTGTAAGCTGGGCTAAAACAAGGGGCTAAAGGGAAGTCTCACGATCACCTAAACACATGAAGATTTGTCAGGCAATTCAGAAACCTGAGGGTGGGGGATGGGAAACACCTAGATGTGGGCTCTTTTCTGGATGCATTAGGATTCCAGAAGCAAATGTTTTTATAAAAACTGTGGACTGCCTGTGGGGATCATCTCAACGCATTGGTCAATACAGCGTGTGCTGTTCGTGTGTTTGTCCGCAGTTCCTTATCTTTGCCCCAGATGGACTCTGGCGTTAGAGTCAGAGCTCTTACCTACACTTTTCTCTGACATCAAGGTTCCTGGGAGATCCCTCGTCCAGGCCTGAAGGAATAGAGTGAAGAATGTGGTTAGCAAGCTGGGAAGTGTTATCTAAAGCCCACCTAGGTTTCATTCATGTCGACGTGGGCATTGGGCAGAAAGCAGGGAACAAGTCACGTCTGTCTCCTTTCCCAGCTACGAGACCACCTCAAGTGAGGAGACCAGTGGCGAGGACAGCTCCCCAGAAGACTTGTCTGACAGTGAGGCTGAGAAGAAATGTGACGGCCCAGAACATAGGCGGGACAGGGATGCCCACTCCAGCTGCAAGGTGGGACAAGGCATCTCTGAGGGCACCTGCGACACAGGCCAGGAAAGGGGACCTGGGGAAGAACCCCTTCTTCCCAAGGCTGAGCGGTGAGTCAGATGGGCATAGAAGGGGTCACCTGAACCTCTGAGAAAAGATAAGAGCATTTATTCATCTTTTACTCAGTCATTTATTCATTTGTTTACTCCTTCACCAGTATTTATTGGGTTTCTAATCTAAGCCATGTACTGTGCACGCTTGAACTAAACAGGTGTAGCTCCGGCTTCATGGGATGATATACTGTCATAGATTGAGCTGTACACATAAAGCTGACATTGACCTAGCACTGAAAATGTGAAGGACTTTATAGGCATTGTCTTATGTAGTTTTAAAAACAATCCTGCAAGGTAGAAATGATTATAATCCCGACTTTACAGGTGTGGAAACAGAGGCTCAGAACAGGTAAATGACAGAGCTAGCAGAGTGGGGATGGGGACCAGGTCTTTCCTGATGTTACCCACATCCTTTTCTGCCTCTCCCATTGGCTAGGCTGATGTAAGTCTTTTAAAATGATGGGAGGTCATGTGGCAACTACTTCAGAGTTGGGTGCACCTGGATTCAAATCCTCCATCTGCACGGCATTGTTTTAGGCAAGGTACATAAGCTGTGGTCACTTCAGTTTCTGCATCTGTAAAATGTAGATGACAGCAACCTGACAGGTTTGACATCAGGGCTGGATGAGAAAAACTATGTACAATGCCAAAATAGTAGGTTCTGAATGAATGGGAGAAAAAGCATTGTCAGTACCATGGTCATCATTATCACTCATCCCAGCCTGGCTGTCCACGGAGTGACGAGCCGTCAGTGCCGGCAGCCTGTCACGCAGGTCCGCAGGGCTGCTCCAGCACGGCAGCACTCTGAGCGAGTGGAGCTCCCCAGGGATCGATGCCACTAACTCCCAATTTAGGCCCCTCGATGCTGACTCTGCCCTTGTCCTAACGCAGGAAGAGTGTTTATCATTGCAAACTCCCCGCTTAATTGGTTTCATTTTATTGACTCCATTAGCACCTACGGTGTCTTTCATGGGAGAATAACCTGAAGAAAATTTGCTCATATAGATTATTGGATTCTTTGAAGTTTTCAGGGCAGTCAGGCAGAAATTGTTTGGTCCAGCGCTGGCTGGTGTGGCTCAGTGGACGGAGCACAAGCCTACAGACTGAAGGTTGCTTGTTTGATTCCTGGTCAGGGCCCCAGTTGGGGGCGTGCGGGAGGCATCTGATCGATATTTCTCTCATATATCAATGTTTCTTTCTCTCTCTTTCTCCCTCCCCCTCCAAAAAATAAATAAAATATTTTTTAAAGAAAGAACGTATCTGGTCCAAAGTAAAAAAGACCACCCTCCACTGCCAAGCGTGACAGGAATTGCATTTGGGCCCCCAGAATGCTTTGCTGATTGCTCCCATGCTGCCCTGAAAACAGCAGGATAAAAGGGCAATGTGCTTGACTCTCTCTTCAGAATAGCTCAGAAGCTGAGCCTCATCATCGAGACACCGTATTCACCCCACATTTCTGAAGAGTGCCCCTTATCCTGGGAAGTTGCCCAGTTTGGGTGTTTGAATTGCTGAGAATGGAAGTGAAGGTAGAGAATAGCTTTTAAAAAAAATCAACATGGAGACTGATGCATGTATTTTTTCTTTAGATACAAGCCCTCTGAAGAGTTTCTTAATGCATGCCGGACATTGAGCCAGCATCTGCCAGAAACTGGGACCACCACCGACCAGCTCTTGGTACTCTGATTTTTCATTGTCACGTAGAGACTGCTGTACTGTTTAAGCTGTTAGTTCCAACAAGGTGACTTTGGTCCCTTGCCCGAGGCAGCAGTGGGAGGGTGCACACGGGAGCCCCTTTCCTCTGGGTGCTCTCTCATTTGCCCAAAGTCTCGCCTGTTGCCTAAGATGATGGATTAGGCTGAGAAAGTGGAACCGGTGCATATGCATAAGAAAGCAGGGCCGGTGCTGGGAGGCTTTGCCCAAGGGTTATTACCCATTGCATCCTGGGTGTCTGTCATAAAATTAGTTGTGGCTTGGGCTCAAAATTGCCGTGCAATTTGAGCAAACAGTGGGTAGAGTGGAAAAGAGCATGTGGAACACCAACCATGGGTTCTATCCTCAGGAGCGCTACCGATGAGATATTGGGCAAGCCAGCTCAACACTCAGAGCTTCAGTTCCCCCATTAATAAAATGAGGGTAGTAGGCAGCATGTCTCGGTTACCCCCAGGCCCTGGCATTTAATTTTGTAGTCTTTACTCTTTTTCTTGAAGTGTACCTATGGGCCAAGAGACCAACTCCATCCATTTGCTCCCTAACACCTTTGTGGCTCTCGGAGACTTGAACATGTAACGACCGGGTTCTACTTTTAATCAAGAGATACAGGTTATGGGAGCAGCTGATAAGACCCATTGTGTAACAACTTGAAAGCATTTTCAAAGGCCACTTTCTTCTCCTTTGCAGAAGAGCTATAGAAGCAAAAACGATCAACTCAGCCCGTTCCATTTTCGTTACTTTATCTTAGCTGATTTGGCAAACAACTGTCCCCAGATTGTTAAAGAACACATATGTGATGTGGATGTTGCTTAAAACTCCTGTTATGTATTCTTACATGAATTATAAAACTATTTCTTAGTTCTCCATTTAAAATCTACCAATGTGTTCCTTAATATTAAGATCTTTCTTCAGATCCTCTTAAAAATTTGATGGCTAGCCCTGGCTGGTGTGGCTCAGTGGACTGAGTGCTGGCCTGTAAATCAAATGGTTGCCAGTTCGATTCCCAGTCAGGGCACATGCCTGGGTTACAGGCCAGGTCCCCAGTAGTGAGCACACAAGAGGCAACCACATATTGATGTTTCTCTCCCTCTCTTTCTCCCTCCCCTTCCCCTCTCTAAAAAATAAATAAATAAAGTCTTTTTTTTAAAAAAAGATTCCATGACTAAAGGAGATATTATACAAAGAAGTGTTTCAGCCACAAAAGATTCCACTGATTCTGCCTAGAAAAGCGATTAGAGGCTATGCAGACCCAACACCATACCCACATTAGGATCAAAGCACAAGACTCCGCCACCCTACTTTAGAGACAAAGCAGGTTGTATAAGGACCTCGCTCTGCAGAGCCGTGAGAGGTTAGGGAGCCAGTCCCCTTTGCACCCCCATTTTGTAGGTAAGACAGGTAAGGTTCAAAAGGCTGTACGACTTCCAAGGTCACACAGCTGAGCCAGGACTTATGCCTGGCCACATTGGCTCCGAGACTCCAAACCCAATGCTCTTTCCAGAATGAGTGTGAAATCATTTCTGATACTCACATCCCCATACGTGAATAATCTAGACATGTTGGATTTTAAACACTGAAGTCATGACACACACAGAGTTGATGTCATTTGCTCTGGATTCTCCTCATTCATGATTCCACAGAGCCGAACACTGTTAGGGGTGTCTAACCTGTGGCCCAGGATGGCTGGGAATGCGGCCCAACACAAAATTGTAAATTTACTTAAAACCTTTTTTTTTTTGCTCATCAGTTATCTTTAGTGCTTGGGTATTTAATATGTGACCCAATACAGCTCTTCTTCTTCCGGTGTGGCCCAGAGATGCCAAAAGGTTGGACACCCGTGCTGGATGGTGGGGTCCTGCCATGGATGGTTCAGCTGTTTTCCCTGAAGGCCCTAGCAAAGCTCAAAATCCAAAAAGAATTCAGCACAGCTGTTTGGGTTTTGTTTCCAGTGTAAGTTGGTCATGTTGTTTGTCTGAGCTTTCAGCCTGCATTTTTCCCATTAGTAAAATACTGTGACTTTCCATCTATGTGTATTGAAAACACACACAAGAGTGTGAGCTACGGTCGCTAAAGGCTGGCATTATTCACATGAAAGAGAAGGTCTTGGTCGGCTGTCACCTAAACTTACAGCAGACGCAAACTGTCACCTAGTGAAGTGCCTTGGTGCTAGTTACTGCATTGCTCCCACTGCTCTCCACTTCCCGTGGGGAAGGAGCAATCGGTCACGCAGGTTCAAAGTATGTTGCTGCATCCTCCACCGCACCAGGTAGAGCTGGAGGGAACCAAAGGGATAGAGGTGGAAGCATCCAAAGCTGACTTTTCCTAGTAGAATCGACCACCCCCACTGGAGCATCCCAGGCCAGAGAACCTTCTGGAAGTGAGATCTTTTGCTATTTCAGAAGCAAAGCTTGAACACCATCAGTCAAGAGTGGTTTCGCGTCTCTAGCCGGAAGTCGTCCAGTCCTGCTCTGGTGGCCGCGTACCTCCAGCCTCACTCGCCACACCTCCTAAAGCTGCTCGTCAACTTGGCCGATGGGAACGGGAACACAGCCCTGCACTACAGTGTGTCCCACTCCAACTTCTCCGTCGTCAAGCTGCTGCTGGAGACAGGTCGGAAATGGCTGTCGCTGCGCAGTCGGGGGCCCTCCCTGAAGGGCAATTCTTGTACTCACTTCTTTCCAGCTAAGGGATTCTTCTGTTCTGAGTTCCTTCCATATTTTCGGAACTGGGGGAGACCATTTTCTTCTATCATGTCATTTATTTTTCACCTCGCTCTTGTGATGTGGGTGTTATTATTCTCATGTTGCATTTGAGGAAACTGAGGCTCGGGGACAGTAGTGGGGATATAAAGTCAAGAGTACCATTCCAAACAATAACAGTAATAACAATGAGCATTTACTGAGCATTTGTGTGTGCTAGGTGTTGTTCTAAGTACTTTAAATGTATAAATTCATTACATTTCACAATAACCCTACGAGGCACGTTCTGTTATTACCCCCATTTTACAGAGGAAAGGCCAAGCGACTTGATCTCCTCAGACTGTTTGTCATTGCCCAAAAAGAGACACGTAGGCTTCTCAGATAAGCAAAAGGATAGGAATGCCTATTTCCAGGACTAAAAAGGCAGAAATTTCTTTTGAGTTTTCATTTAATACTTCATCTTTAAAATAAGCCAGTTTTTTTCATTGTTATGAAATGTATATTCTTAATTGTTTTAATATAAAATACTGCAGAGTTTTTTGCCCCTCTGTTTTCAAGTGGGATTGTTGTTCCTAGGGCTCTCCTGTGTGTACCCTGTGGCATTTTCATGTCCCCTGCTACACTGCACAGCATATCCCTGGGCCTTGGAAAGGATGTACGAACACAGCCACCAGCTTAAGAGTTACTCACAAACATAGAGTGAAACTTAAAATGCACAGCTGTGGTCAATATGTGGCCAGATGAGTGATGGGCTGTAGAGCCAGATAGACCTGAGTCCTGGTCCCACTTCTCCTTCACTTTGGCAGTTTATATGGCTTCAGTGGCCTTCAGTGTCCTCATCTGTAAAATGGGAATAATGTCTGTGCTCCGCTTTTGGAGCTAGAGTCGTGGTCCTTGGCCCCCGTGGCCATCTCTGATTCTTCTGTAGAACTTCCTTGCTGGGTAGCCTCAGAAAACATGTGAAAAAAATGTAGCCAGTTTTAAAGGCTGCTAAAAATATAAAACATTGATTCCACCCCTGGGAAAGGATTGCTTTATCCCATTTTAACCAGCAGCATCCTGTTGAACAGGCTAAGGCAGTCTCGCCTCTGGCCCCTTGGGAGCCGTTCCAGCGCTCACTGCTTCTCTTGCAGGCGTCTGCAACGTGGATCATCAGAACAAAGCTGGCTACACCGCCGTGATGATCACTCCCTTGGCTTCTGCAGAGACCGATGAAGACATGGCTGTCGTCTGGAAGCTCTTAAGGGAAGGAAATGTGAACATCCAAGCTACCCAGGTAGGAGGTGTGAATCTGATCTCCACTTTAATAAATGCCGGAACCTCCTGGGTTTATTCTGCTGGTGGGGTGAGAAATTCCATGTAAATCCATGTATAGTTTTTAACCCAAGAAGGCTGGGGCTTCCAAATGGTGTCTGTCCAAAGGCTGATCATTTGGTTTCCTCAGAGCTCCTAAGACCCAGACAGGCTGGGACAGAGGTCAGGACACTTGTAATCTATGTCCTAGTCTGAAATTGGTCAAATTCCATCTGGATTCAACTTCTCAAACCAAATATTCCCACAGTTAGTGCCTTCAGAAGGCATTTTGCTAGTTGGCTTCTCTAAGAAGCCTCTGCAAGTGATCTGTCTTTATCATGGATTACAACGCAGTTTAGTGTTGGGATGTCTTGGTTCAGCTTCTGGGCTCTTCTTCTTGAGAACACAGAGTAAGTATGGTTCTCACCCAGTGGGACTTTGAGTTAGACAAGACTCCACTCCCAAGAGGCCACTTACCCGTCTTTGGCCAATACAAGAACGAGTAGAGTGGGTTCACCTGTCCTTTCCCTGACTGGAGTGATCGTAGGTGGTAGACTAACTATCAAGAAGTGTAGGGGGTTGAGATTTCACTTCACCCGAAAGCTAACAAGTTATCATGCTACAGTGTCGTGGATGCTGGCAGATACATGAGATGACATGTGTCAGAGACAAAGGACAGAGTGTTACAGCCGTAGCAGCGGCAACAGCATTGGTATTGACACCACTTCCCTGAAACCCAATTCCTCATTCCCTCTGGGCAGCGTGAGGAGGGCCAGGTCCCCGTGTGCAGAGCGGGTTGTGTTACTGGAGAGGAACTCTGAGTTTAGGGAACCTGAGCCTTTTGTACTGGTCAGTAAGCCCGTCTGCCTCTGTTTGTGGGGGAGACACTCTCTAGCTTCCAAAGCTGTTCACTGTACAAACATCCTTAAAAAGGTAGACGAAAACAAAAGGGCAGGCAGTGCCTCACTCACCAGATGTGCATAAAACCAGGGAATTCGTGGCACATTGTCTCCCAACAACATACTCAACTCCACTCCCCTGCAGCCACCAAAGTGATCACACAGCAGCCTAACCTGACGGCGAAGTCCCTTTGCGGGCTTTCCCTAATGGCAGTCCCGTTGATGTCAAGGACAGACATTTGTGGATCACATTCTGGTTTTCAAAGTATTTTCACTCACCCACACTCCTACTCCATAGGACTCAAGCAGTTTTCATTTTAATATGTTTTCCATAAACATTCATTTTTTCTCAATTGTCCTTCTTGCAAGAGGGGATGCTTACCTATGATCAAAATCAGCAATCCCTCCCCTTTTCCTTTAATTTACAGAGGAGAAACTGACGGTCTAGGAGGGTAAGGGACTCAGCCCAGGTCATCAAAGGAGGTCATCAAAGAATTCACAGCTACAGCTGTTCCCTTCAGCTCCTCTTGGGGCCTTTATGTATGAGGAGAGGTGCAGGGACCTGGTGAAATGGGAGAGAGCTGGGAGGCTGGGAGTCTCCTGGGATAAGCTACTTATTTCTCCTTGTACCTCCAGGGTCAGTGTGGCACCTGGCACATAGCAGTGCGCTGTAAATGATCGTTACAGTCAGCTGTGTTGAAATGGACCAGGAGGGAGGAGATGAAGGACGGGGGGCCCTGAGTCAGGCAGAGGGGCAGATGTGACCACAATCTGCATATGTCATCTGGCTTTAATACCACTTGCAGAGAGGGGGCTGGATGGAAACCACGTGGTCTGGTTAGTGCAGTAAACAGCCATTACCTCAGAGCTGAGTATGAGCAAACCAAAAAGCAAACAGACTTCTCTGGAAAGATCTGTCTGGGTTCCAGAGAATGGAGACCCAGGACAGCTACTAATACATTCCCACATCCTGAGCATTTGCATGTATTATCTCTAACCCTCATAATGATGGTAATAGCCAATGCTTTCTGAGCATTTGCTACACGCTCAGGTCTCGCAACAACCTCACGTGGCAGGTAATATTGTTCATCATTTCCATTTTATCAGACCACGAGAAGTCACCAAGAAGTTAACTTGTCCAGATTCACATAGGTAATAAGTGGCGGAGCCAGGACTTTTGGGATTGCCACCCTCCCCCTTTCCTCTAAGCCCCAGCGCTCTGGGCAGGGGGAAGCAAGATCCATCAGTGACGGCAGATCAGCGCTTTTAATCAGTAAACACATCAGTGAACGTGTCTTAGCACTTTTTACTTGTAAGACACTGTGCTCAGAGGCAAGGGGGATCTGAAAGAAGAGAAAACATAGTCCTTGCCTCACTGCTGCAACCTTGCAAAGTCTGATGTTCGGTCAGAGGGACCAGCCCGGCCCACCTGGAGCCCAGGAGCACCATGAGGGCAAATAGAACCAAGTTCTGGAAGAGGATTATGTACATACAGGAAAAACCAGGAGAAATGATGGGCAATTTGCAATCAGAAAAATTACTACTATATAATGTCTTTACAACCTTTATCTTATCTGATTCCTACAAGATCCCTGTGAGGTACACAGGATAGATCATTATTATATTAATTTTTAAGAAAAGAGAAGCCCTGGCTGGTGTGGCTGAGTGGACTGAGTGCCGACCTGCTAACAGAAAGGTTGCTGGCTCGATTCCCAGTCAGGGCACATGCCTGGGTCGTGGGCCAGGTCTCCAGTTGGGGGCATGGGAGAGGCAACCTATCGATGTATCTCTCACACATCAGTGTGTCTCTCCCTGTCTTTCTCTTCCCTTCCCCTCTCCCTAAAGATAAATACATTTTAAAAACCTTAAAAAACAAAAAAGAAAAAGAAAGAAAAGAGAAACCAAAATTCAGGGAAGACACAGGAGCTGGCCAGGGGCATGCACCAGAAACAGCAGACCAGAGCTTGGACTTGCTCACTTCCTGACTCTAATTCATTGCCACGTCCACTGATGATCATAAGGATGGAAAGAGTTATCAATGGGGATGGGTTAGAAATGACCACAGGGCCGTGCAAGATCTTGAGACAAGAGGGTTTTGGTGTCATTAAACTGAAAGTCCCAGAGGCATTCAGAGCAGACCAATGCTTCCTGGAGGTCAGGCTGGGGCAGGCAGCAGTAAGTCATGGTACTGAAACGTCCAACCCTTCACTTACCCCGTCATTCGACATGCATCAGCATGTACTGGGTGGGGAGAAAGAGATGAAGTCCCTGCTATCAAAATTTGAGTCCACAGGAAAGAGATTGACAGGTTGTAACACCAAGTGGTAAGTGCTGTTATGAATCCCATACTTGGTTGTCAGTAGAGGGCTTTAGAGAGGATGTAGCATTAGACTAGTGTCTTAGAAAAGGAATAGAAGTTTACCAGGTGTTGAAGAGTGTGTCCCTTACCAAAGGCAGAAGAAAACTCTGGTCATTGGTCATTTTCTGAAGTTATTCCTGCGCACACCCAGGCAGGAGAGGAGTCCTTCCCTGTAGGCAGTGGCCTCACCTGAGCTGGATCTGTGTGCAGGGAGGCCAGACCGCGCTGATGCTGGGAGTCAGCCACGACAGGGAGGACATGGTCCGAGCGCTGCTGAGCTGCCAGGCAGATGTCAACCTGCAGGACCATGATGGATCATCGGCCCTCATGCTGGCCTGTCACCATGGCAACGCCGACATGGTGCAGCTGCTCCTGGCACACCCAGCCTGTGACAGTAGCCTGACAGACAAGGTGAGACTCACAGGCATTGACAAGAAGGTGTTTCCTCCCCTGAAAAGTCTTTGCTGGCCAGCAGAACCCAAGGAACCACATGGCAGTAGCAACAGAGTCAACCTCAGAATTGACCTCTTGTGGGATTTAAATGAGATAATCCATGGTAAATGCTTGGAGCCTTGGATTTGGGAAACCCCAAACCCTGGCCCTTCCCATGACCGTGAGGGAGTGTGAGCAGGCCTGGCCCAGGCCCGGAACCTCATCTGGTCCTGGCGGTGACAGCATGTGGGCTTTAAGGCTGCAGCTCGGATGGAGGTCCTCTGCTGTTCATGGGGACTCCCAAAAGGCTGGAGGAAGTAACCACGTGTAGATTATGTCCACTGTCTGGCAGTGATCCACCTTATAGAACAGCCCATTTCATCAAGCCAACCTGCTTGAAGTTGCAATGCCAGACACATGCTCCTTACGTGAACTTCTTTGACAGGTGATGGTGACAATGATGCTAATGATGGTGATGATGATAGTGACAATAATGATAATAGCTCACCTGTATCAAGTGCTTTCTCTGTGCCAAGTACCATACTGAGCATTTACCACGAACCATCTCATTTAAATCCCACCACTACCTTGTTATGTTAACTTGTTCATGCCACTCATTTGCTCACAAGAAAATGGAGGCACAGAGTGGTTAAGTAACATATCCAAGATCACACAGCAAGTGGAACCCTTCTCCATCAAGTTCCTAAACCCAAACTCTCAATCGCTGCATCATCGTCTTTGTTGTCACACTGCGAGTCCATGGCTCTGGTTCCCTGCTGACTCCCTGCACCTAGCAGAGTGTCTGCCACACATCAGATGAATGAGTCACAGCTGAATGAATGAACCCCTAAACTTCAGAGGTAAGTTCTCAGGAAGTGGTCCTGTGACTGATGTTTGCAGCAGGTGATATTGCTGGAGAACTCACAGGAACTAAATTTTTTCTGTGCACTAATTTTCAATAATCTAGTGAGGCAGATAGTGCAACCCCCATTTTTTTAATGATAAGGGAACAGAGGCCTAGAGAGTTTGTGTAGCTATCATAAAGTCACAAGTTGCTGATTCTCAGAGCAGGGATTCAAGCCCTGGTTTGACTCCAGTGTTCTTAATGTTGGCACTATAATTTAATAATAGTTTGAACAGACCTCTGTATGCTTCTTAACATACACAGTTCAAAAGGAATAAAGGCCTGGGGAGGGGTAGAAAGCCCCGTGTTTTTCCGGGGACAGAGCCTCTTATTAAACTACATCTGAACTACCCTAGATTCTTCCATCAGTGATTCAAGCTGCTAGGTCCCCGACCAGGAAGCAGGCTCTCCAGTTCAATGTCTTCAGGTCCCATGAACCCCAGCTCCACCCCAAAGCAATTTCTGAGATAATTAGAAAACACAGACCCTCCTGAAATGCGTGTAGGAACAGTGGTGGGCTGCTGGAGATAAGAGCCCCCTGTTCCAAACACGGCACATTCAGACAAAGGATCTGTGTCCGTGAGCATGTCACCCTGGGGGAGGAGGAGGCCCTGGGCCCCTTAGGGGTGACCACTCCTGTGCCTCAGGAAGGCCCGAGAGGGCAGGCCAGTGAGACGGGCACATGAGCTTCGGGAATCCCTGGTTAGCTGGGATAATGGGACTGTGACCTTGAGAGCATCTCCTGGATGCCTCTGGAGATCTGCCCCAGATGAGAGAGAAGTAAGTGGCTGTGGCTGCCATCAGGAGGTGGAGGAAGCGTCATGGAGGGAGGGTCTGTTATACTTTGAATGACTGCAGTGATCGTTAGAAGAGCAGACTGTAAACACTATGGGTTTGAAACTGGGTTCAGCGACTGTTCTTTGGGCCCATTTACCTAATCCCTCTGAGCATCTGCACACTTACCTGTAGATGGAGATAGCAATAGATGTTACCCAAATACGGTAACGTTTGTAGAGCCCGCATCCTCCACCTAGGAGGTACTCCAGTGATGGTAACTGTAATCATTACAGACACGTGGACAGTGAGCTGAAACAAACAACTACTAATTGCATCAACAAGCAGGGTCCTCAGCACTGTGGGCAGAGTCTGGGGAGAACAGGGAGCAGGAAGGTCTGGACTTCGGTAGGGGAGCCCCTACCTAAGAGGAGACTGGCCCCCACAGGGAGAAGCCAAGGGGTCAACAGATGGGCTTAGTCCTGTGGCCCTCATCCCAGGGTGATGGTGCACTCCAGAGAGATTTGGCAATGTCATTTTTAAAAAATACTTTTTAAAGTCTCACCTGAGGTTATTTTTATAATTGATTTTAGAGGGGGAGGGAGAGAGAGAGAGAAAGAAACATTGATGTGAGGGAGAAACAGCAGTCAGTTGCCTCCTGTATGCACCCTGAGCGGGGATCAAACTGGCAATTTAGTTATGTGCCCTGACTGGGAATCGAACCTGCAGCCTTTTAGTGAACAGAATGACGCTCTGACCAACTGAGCTACCCGGCTAGGGCAGCAATGTTATTTTTATTTGCCCCAAGTGAGGGAGGAAGTGTTCCTGGCATCTAGTGAGTAGAGGCCAGAGATGCTGCTAAACATCTATGATGCATAGGAACAACAAAAAATTACCAATTATCT
>PVKM010018593.1:0-24934 GCA_004027735.1 Carollia perspicillata | reverse complement strand
ATTGAATTCAAATTTGTTCTGTAGGACACTCATTCATAATAAACAACCATTTAAGACATTTTAGATGTTAGAACTGTCCTGAATTTAAACAACTATAATATAAGGTAACAAATAATGTGTGTTATAAAAATGGTGCTTAAAAGAACTTTGAAGCCCCAGAGGTGCACAGATTTACTTCCAGATTTGGGGAGGAGAAGATATAAAAGAATGGTTTAAGAAGGAGAAATAGCTGTGGGTAGACCTTAAAAACACTTAATTTTTTCACATGTGTGCATGAAACAATGGGGGTGAGCATCAAGGTCCACACTCTGAAGAGATTTCTGAATATAATGGAAAAAGTAGCAATCTTTGGCTGGAGGATATAGTTTGTGACAACAATGGCAAAACATAATGTGTGAAGAGTGAGAGGGTCCAGATGGCAACATGCTGGACCAAATAGTTTAGACATGATTCTGAAGACACTAAGGAGCCAATCGCAATACAAGACACAAGCACCCAATTTTATTTCCTCTGAAAATAACAAGCCCCAAAAGGATTTCCATTATTTATTGTTCATGATTCTTGTGATTACCTAGCACAAAATTCAAAGGTAATAGCTCTTATGATAGCTCTTTTAGTGCAGGTCTGTTTATCTGTTAAGGATTAAGTTACCACATGACAGATTTGAGCAAGAAAAAAATGAAGAAATTGCTATGAAATTACTTAACATTTTGGTTACAAGAATATGTAAGAGTTAATGGTTTTACAAAATAGTTCACTGTACTATTGGAAAGAGTCTAATCCTGCTAGGGGTGCAGGTGGGCAAATTTAATTTTCACCTTTACAAATCAAAACTTATGCATAAATGACAAATCACAGTGAAATTGTATGTTAAGATTGCAGAAATAAGTAGATACTTCTTTCCTAAGCCTTTTTTATGGTCTTCTCTGATGAGGAAATTCAGAAGATTCTGTTTTCAGTTTATTGTCAGATAGTTACAAAATCACATTGAAATTTTAAAGTATTAGTAACAAAGGCAAAGCATAAAAAATCTGAAAAGTCTGATTCTAGGTTAGAAAATACATTCTTTGTGAGCATTGTTTTCAAAATTTTTCAGTTGCTTGCAATGTCAAAGCATTAACTGGGAATGTTTTGGGTTTTTGGATGTAATAGAATACAACAGTATCACAGTATCTTAGAACAAGAAGGACAATGGAGTTTTATGCCTCTGCACTCATAATGATTATTTTATCCTTTGTATTATTCACCCCTGTAACTACTGACATCAAGGAAGGGAACATTGACTTATGGTCATAGATACATTTTATTCATATGATAAGGGAATTATTATTTCAAAAGTTAATGTAGCAATATTTTTCCCTAAATTTGTTTTGTGGCATGAAATGGTGTCTAACCTTTCTGACATAATCTATTGATATTCACATTAATATTCCTTGTATTCTACAGTTTCTCAGAGTGTGTTTTGTTTAGCACGTTTTCTCCAATGGTCTTCCACAATGTCCTATGGAAACAAGGCTCTCTCCAGATGTGAGTGACTATAAGATAAAGTTGTCCTTGTAAATTTTCCCAGCACTTACAGATTAATAGGACAGCGGGAGATAAACTGTGATGTTCTCTCCAAAAAGGAATGTTACCTAACAAATTCTGGTGTTAACATTTCACTTCCTTTTATTTGCTGGTTTTATGATATTAATATACTTTAAAGCTTACTATTTAATCAAGAGCAGCCAGGCTAATAAACTTAAATATCGTTGCATGCAGTGATGGTCAAAGTGTGATAATTAAATGCCAGATGGCACAATCATTACATAGTCAACTCACTTTTGTGTTGTTTGTCTTGCTTTGAGTTTCCTGATTGGCATTTTGTGTTCTGTAACTCTAGGTTTTTGCAACTTTCCTTGGTCTCTCTACTTACATCTGAATTCCCTTACAGTCAAGTTCAAACATTTCCCTTTGTTAAAATCTCTATTTAATATGATTATTTATACTATAAGCTACACAACCTAAAAGGACTGATAAATTAAAAGTTGACCCAATTCATGATCACTATAAAGGAATATATAGACATCCTTGAGCTTGTTATATTGCTTTTCTGCTCATTACAGCTACTATTTATTTACTTTAAATTTTCTTAAGAGCACGACTTCTAACAACAGTATTTAATAATGTATGTATAATCTGTTATGCAATTATCACATAAAGTTATGATAGTATGAATAAGAGTAACATAAAGAATGTTGCCCATTTTCTTTTTACAATCTGACCAATGATTAAATGCAGATAACTTGCTGCTTTATCCATCTTCTATTCTTACACTGATTGAGGTATTATTACACCTAGGGTTTTGGATTTACATGCCCAAATATTCGTGCTAGTGCAACTTCTTCCAATTTGTAGGTGAACAAAGAAATTTTTCTCCTCCTCTTCTTTTTATGTACTCTGGGTACACCGTGTCTTTAAATCAGGGGCAGATCTGTGACCCTCTCTGATTTACAACTATGAGTTAATCAAACTCTCACTGGCCTACAGCTGCTTGTGTAACACATTCTGTCCCACAGGCCTTTGTTTTCTTCTGAATGAAAACATCAGTCCATTCGCTCATTTTCTAAAGCATGTAAGGGATTTGGAGTGGTGCCTCAGTCTGTTCACCAACATCTCCCTGAAGTGATCTCCCACAAGGAAGTAGAAGACAGGGTTAATGACACTGTTCAGAAAGGCCAATGGCCGAGTCACAATGTATAAGGAGTTGATGATGGCTTGAGTGCACCGGGGCTGCGTCCAGTCCAACATGCGGGAAGCAATCCTCATGTTCCGCATGACGTGGTAGGGAGTGAAAAGCACCGAGAAGATCACAACTGCCAATATGACTAAGTTGAGAGGCTTTTCCAAGGGCACAGTGGTGACCTGCTGCTTGATCCTCTGCTTTAGGAAGACAGCGATCTTGAAATAAAAGAAGCACATCACACAAAGAGGAAAGAGGAATCCCAAGAAGGTTAGACACATGCTGTACATTAAGCTGTATTTAGGATCCCCAGAACTTGCATAATCATTGCATATGGTGCTACTGTCATTTGAAACAGTTTTTATAATAAGAAGCATCGGCACAAGCTCTAAGGTCACTAAAACCCAAATGGCCAAAGAGATTAAAACAGCAAATTCTCTCTTCTGCAGAAGGTGTTCTCTGAAGGGGTGTTTCATGAGTAGGTAGCGATCAATGCTGATGAAAGTGAGGAAAAGAATGCTGGTGTACAGGTTGGCATGAAGTACGTATCGGTTGCTAATGCACAGCACATTTCCATATGTCCATTTTCCCTGGGCGTAACTGTTCATCAGCATGGGGAGTGTGCACAAGAACGCCAAGTCAGAGATAGAGAGGTTAAAGAGATAGACGTTACTGCTATTCCAGTTCTTCAGACAGAAGAGGTAGCCAAAAACAACAGTGCTATTCCCAAGGACTCCCACGATGAACTCAATACCATAAAAAATGGAAAGGTAGTACTTTTCCAGGGCAACCTCTGCTGCCAGCCAGTTTTCGCAAGATGCATTCTTTGCCTGAAAGAGAGAGAAAATATATGGATGAAATACTAGTCTATGACTGAAGACGTAACTGTATTTAACATAGTAAAATTTTAAAATAACACTTAAAAGTTCAACTACATGGAGAGTGATTTACATTAGTAAGGAGTACATATGTATACACACATATATATCACTAATATTTCAAAAAAATTTATTAGTACCTTTGTACTCTGTGCTACGCAGTGGAGATAGCAGCACTGAATTAAACAAAATTTCTTTTTAATTTTTTAAAAGATTTAATTTACTTATTTTTAGAGAGAGGTGAAGAGGCAAAGGACAGAGAAAGAGAGGGAGAGAAACATCAGTGTGTGGTTGCCTCTCACCTGCCCCCTACTGGGGACCTGGCCCAAACCCAGGCATGTGCCCTGACTGGGAATCAAACTGGTGACCCTATGTAAACAAAATTTCTAATCTCAAATAATTTATCATGTCTTAAGAAGAATCAGGAAATTAAAAAAAGTAAGTGAATGCCATACAGGGTGGGGCAAAAGTAGGTTTAGGTTTACAGTTGTTCATATGGAAAATAATTAATAAGCAATAAGAATGAACTCTAGGTTTCATGTACTCACAACTGTAAACCTACTTTTGTCCCATCCAGTATAATGACAAAGAATATTTCAGACATGAGGTGGAAATGCACAGAGAGGGTATGAAAACCTGCAAAAAAGCCAATGGAAAATGCAGTGAAGTAAGTTAAGAGGAAAGTCTCCAGGACCTACCATGTTCGCCAGGATAGTGTGGTTGTTTGACAAATTCTGCTGAGTTGAATGGGATTGGACCATTACCTAGAAGAACAAACAAGGATTGTTATAACTCCAGCCTTGATCGTTTAATAGCTTTTACTTTGTTTCTATGTTGTTAAAGAATTGTGCTTATTTTATTAAATTTGTGAAATGTAACTCCAATTTTAAAATATCATTTTTTTTACAATTTAAAATATAAAGCTGAAGATCTTAGTAATAATGACAGCAGCGACTCTTTACTGAAAGCTTGTAATAAGGCCAGACCGTTTGTGGTTGGCTGGAGTAGTTAAAAAACTTGAATTTATTAAAAATGTGCTGGATTGCCATCTTCAAATAATGACTCCTACTTACGTCTAGTTAGGAAAAAAGCAAGGTTGAATATAAAATTTTCCAAAAACCTCTGTGTCAAATAGAACTCTGAGTGTTGGTTATTGTAGTCGAATGATTCTTTCAATACAGTCTTTTGGTAAATAGAGCAAAATAAGATAAAATAGACCTGAACTGCTTTTCTGGGAAACATGCAAACAACGAGCAGAACTCCCTATCACGAAGGCATCTGGAAAACATGTCTACTTTTGTCAAATTTAATGGACTGATGTTTGGTCTATTCCCGTAAAAGATTGCTTGCCTTTTGAAAGTGTTTTACTTATGAAAATAACTCATGGAATTGTACATATGACAAATTCAATATGTTGATGTTGTTTTTTCAAAATCACTCTTTAAAATGTCCTAAATTCCTCTGAGCCCCCCCTCAAGTCTGCCCATGGCAACCTGACACTAAGTCCGACTCTAGACAAAGCTGGACAGGAACCTCTTCAGGCAGCGGACACATGGATGCTGCTGAGAAACTGAGCAGGTTGGCTCTACTCCATCCCGGGGCGTGTCTGATTCTACTGCTCTCTCACATCTCTGGCAATTTGCTACATTTCTCAAGGTTATATCTTTTCCAGTTTCTCAAACCTCCTCCACCTGCTCAGCCTTAGCAGATGCTTTTGTCTTTGAGCTTCTGGGGTTAGAGCGGGTTCTGGGTGTGTCCTCTCTGGTTCCTGCCTCTGAACCTGTCCCCCACTCCCTCCTTTCTGTGATGACTGCTATGTCACCCAAAGTCCTTCTTTCCCATCTCTTCCGCCTTCTTCTCCAGCTCAGCTACCTCCTTTCTCTCAGAATATAAATACTCTTTGTCTTGTCTTAAAAATAAGGAGCAGACATAAATGACTCTCCCTGGTTTCAGATGTTTCTCTCGTTGTCATAGCTTGATTCACAAAGAGAGCTGTCTTCACAAATAGTTTTGCTATCTCAACACCTCATTCCCTTTATTCCAAACTGGATTCGAAGCCCCCCACTCAACCAAAACAGCCTCTGCTTTGCTCAACCCAGTGGTCACTTTTCACCAGTCTTCTCTCTGGACTTCTCTGCTGGTTTTTTAGACCGCGGCTCCTGGAAACACTCTTTTCCTTCATCTTCTATGCAATGACAATTTCTTAGTTTTCCTTCTTTTTGCCTAGTTGTTCTTCGCAGGCTCTTTTGTGATCTAAGCTTTCTTGGCCTAACTGTTAAATGTGGAATTTCTCAAGGCTCAGTACTGAACTTCTTTTTCTAGAATGTTCATGAACCATCTCATCTACTGTCTAGCTTTACTGATCACCCATATATTAGCAACTCGCAAATTTATATCCCAGCCTGGACCAGTATTATAAGCTTATTGTTTATACTTACTGCCACTGACAGATTTCTCACAGGTACCTGTGCCTCCAAAAGTCTTGTACTAAACTCCCCACTTTCCCTCCTGACTCTGCTTGGCCTCCCATACTATGGCCGCACTACCGTAGTTTGCTGTATATAATATGTACCTGCGTTTTGTGCACCTTATACTCAGGATTACTATACCCATTATTATGCCCATGGTATGTAATCATTATTCCCATGTCTATTGTTCATCCTTATTTTTCCCTCAAAAATTTGGACCAAAAAGGGTGCATTATACACAGCAAACTATGGTATATAACCAGGTCATTTTTCCTCAGAAATATAAGAGTATCCTTGAAGCCATCTATAGCTTACCTATAGATGTCTTACCTCCAACTGGAGGTAAGCTATAGATGATTCATTGACTCTGATGTCTGGATATTCCCCAAAGCCATTTTTGTCACTCCACTCCTCCTTCCCCCTTCCAGTCCAGGACACCACCGGTCGTCTCTGTCTTGGACTATCCCATATCTTCCTACGGTCTCCACACATTTCTGTTTCCCTTCAACATGGCAGCTAAACCATCTTTAAAACTACCATTGAAATTCTGATCACATTACTATCCTCACTGAAGATGCTTACCTGGCTTTCCACTGTGTAAGGAATAGACTCCCAGATCTTTAGTGGGGACTTGACAGCCAGCATGATCTGGCCCCTGACCTCCATTTCAGCCTCACCTGGCGTTACTCTCCTTGCTCATCTTCCTGCCTGTTTTTTGAAGGCACAGAGACTTCCCTCATAGTCAGTTTGCTGAATCTCTTTTCACTGACATTCCGCCCGGCGGTTCTTGCTTCATCCCAGATCGTGTCTTATATCTATACTTCTTTCAGACATCAGCCTAAGCGTGGGTTTCCCAAGATCAGCTCTCTGACCCTCCAGTCTAAGTTAGGTCTCCACATTTCATGTTCCCATTCTACACTGAGCTTCTCAGAATATCTCTCAACTTTATCTGATTCATAGTTTAATCTTCTATATCTGGCACAGTGACTTCCAGCTAGTACATGTTTGCTGAGTGGAGAAATAAATATAAACACTTGACTGTTTAGAAAATACTTTTATAAATATTTTCTCTATGAGCAGATAAGTAGTAAGTCCACTGAATTAAGCCAATTGCTCTATTTCACGATAAAAGCAGACAATGCATGTAGTATGACTAATACTAAAAAAATGGTAATTGATTTAGTGGTAGGTGTGTTTTAGACACATATTTGTAGAAAGAAAAATTAATGTATATTTTCTAGGATAATTTTTTTAAATTGAGGATATTTAAAGATGTGGGAATTCACATCTGAAATTAATAAACATAAGAAAGTCTATGATATGTACCCAAGTATTAATAGTGTTATCCTTAGTGATAAGATTACAGATAATTTTTATTGTGTGCTTTCTCCTTTTGATTTATCTAGGCTCTCTACTTTCCCCATATTATCATATATTTGATAATATTAAAAATTAAAAGTTCTTACATATGTCATAAACATTTTACACTTTTTAAGAAGTTCTTTTAAAAATAATAAGCTTAAGTTTTTTAGACCCGTGGCGACTTTCACTATTATTTCTAACTATTCCCAGCTGCCTTCACTGCCACCACTCCCAGATACACCATCCTTCTTCCCTTCTGTGGCACGGCAGCCTCCTGCTGTCCTCCTTTCTCTCTTCGCAGACTGTTTTGGGGTCTAGTTCTTGTTTGCCCAAACTTTAAATGTCGTAATTCTTGGAAGATCAGCTCTGGGCAACTTTGTTATTTTGGGAATGCTCAAAAAGCTGGTGTACACACTCAAATGGATATTATGGCAATAGAAAATCTCCTTAAGCCACAAAACTTGTTTTATTTTTTCATTTCCTCTTTTTTCTAGCCATAACTGTCATTCTTTTGCCTAGTTAGTTCTTCAATGGGCTGTACTAACTTATGTGATTAGCTTATGTGCAGCAGAAAGGAGGTACTGCCATGAAAGGAAAATACAGCTTTGAGGACTGTAACTAGAAGGCAGATTGCCAATAGCTAGCACTCAGGCAAGTTCTGGGCGAGGTTGAAGCCATGCAGAATTCTGCTTTTGAGATTGGAGACTAGGGAGATAGTAAGGATAGATAATACCAGGACTAAAATGAGTAAAATGAATGATTAGTCACTCTCGTCTTGCTTCTCAGAGTGGTTACTTCATTTTTTAAAAAAACATTTTGTTATGTAAACTCACGCAGAAAATGCTGATAAGAGAAGAAGTAAAAAATTATCTGTAAACCTGTAAACCAACCCTTTCTAATATCTGAATAACCTCCTGCTGTTTAATATTTATTTTAATTTATTTTATACAACTATGGTGCTTTTAAATGTTTTGATAGATTTAATTTAAAAATATTATTCTTAACTCCTTAATATTAATAAATTGTGGTTTTTAAAATATATACAAAGAAATTTAACATCACCAGGATACACAATTTCCAGGGCTTTAGATTCCAAGGTGGATGATGTTTGTAGTTCAGTGTGTTTTTAGTGTGGCCATCTCAATTCTACAAATTAATGAAATAAGCTAATCCTTTAAGCAAAATTCCCAACTGAAGGGAAATTTTCTCATGAAAAATTAATATTCTCTCTTCCATTTTCTGGTGGTTAGATTTTTAATTTTTAGGAAAGCAAGATTGTAATAAATGAATTATATATAATTTTACTGAATTCTTTTAAACAAGTTTTTGATTTTTAGATGTTGGCAATTAAAGTAAAATCTTAACTATATACTCAAAAATATACCTACACCTGTGAAAAATTATTAAACTGCAAGTAATATTCAATTTACTCACTAAGCAGATCAGTTCTAAATTTTAACTTGATAATACTGTTTTTTTCTCTTTGTTTACATTCAGCCTTTTAAAAGGTATGTTTTTAAAACTTAAAAACATATTTGATAATTTACTAGCTTTTACACTTTTTTCTTATAATTATCACAATAAAGAACATTTATGAAATATTAATTCATAATATTAATTATGAAAATTAATTAATAAAACATGTAATTCAAATTTGCATAGCAATGAGTATTTTTTAGCAAATTGCTTTTCTCATTAACAAACCATTTGAATAAAGTCTATATTCACACTGAAAAGATACAAGAATTTAATATTGATCACTTGATGTTTCGTGTATTGCAGAAATTATACTAGAAGCCAAAATATTAATATGTTATATTAAGATAACAAATTGTGTTTTTATGAACTTCTTAAAAATATCTCACCAATTATAAAATGTTTTGGAAGGTATAATAGCAATGGTTTTTGCAATTTTTCATTTTTCCTTAATGAATTATATTCTTGAATAATGCAATTTTTACAAACATAATTGCTAAATTTAAGTGTTAAAATTTCCTGTAGCACATTATTTTCTAAACATGAAAATATTATATGTGATAGTTGTTTCATATGATTTAAAAACTTTTAATTTTTTCAAATAGTTATATTTATTTAAGTGAATCTGATTACTTTTTTGTTCAAGTCTAAGTTACTGACATAAGCAAATATAATCAACCTCTTTAAATAAAAGAAATTTAGTATTTGCCGATTAAAACAAAGCATTACATTTGTCAAAAATGACTTTAAAGGAAAAAAAATAACTATGACTCCCTTTTAGTTTCTTTTGCTGTCCTACACGTACACATGAACAACAGTTCAGACAGTTCATTTAAACATTACTTTCAGCCTTAATTGAACACAAGCCACTTGTCAAAGAAACCCCTGACAAACAGGAGGTTTGTCACTACTTTATATACCTGGCAACATGAATTGATGATAACTTACTGCTCTGTCGGAAGGTCCTGATCCCCTAACAGAAATCCTTTGCCAGCAACTTGATACAGCTTCTGACCCAGTGCAGTGCCTCTGGACATGGTTAGTGGGGTCTGATTTGCATATCGTGCAGCCAAGATTAACAATTCGAAAGTCAAGGGATAATTTATTCAGTCAAACCTCCAAGTCAAGTTCATGTAGGGGAACTTCCTGTGAAGTCAAGACACAAAACAAATTGCTCATTTCACAAATAGATTTTTAAAAGACTGCTGTTGAAATTTTTTAATCCACTATCAAAACAACAGAAAAGCGTTTTTTTTTAATTTTTTATGTTTCTTTATATATTTAAAAGTTAGTACTGTATATGTTGGATATACAATTACTTCTGCTTTTTTGTTTTTTAAAATTGAGGATTTTTGGTGAATTCTCTATTGGGCATAAAACAACTGAATAGCTGTTATCAACAATTTTGACAGCTGTAAAACAAATTTTGGAGGCAAGGCTGAATACACGTTCTGTTAGTGTACTAGAAAAAGGGATACTAGAGCTGCAAGTATTTCCCATTTTATTTTCTGTGATTAAAATCAAGAGACATAAAAAGATAGATCAGGTGGCTAGGGATTAGAGAAAGAGGTGTGTTTCAGTAAGATAACCTCAACACATGGCAATCCATACATTACAGTCAGTGTTCTGCCTAGCACCTGAACGCGCATCACCAAAATTTCAGACGAGAAACACACCTGGTTTTTCTGAGGATTATATTGGATGTATAGTCAAGTAAACACTCGATGTGCTTTATATGAAGTATGGGGTGCATGCTATGTCCCTAACTGCGCAGGCAGTAGTAATTAAATTTGAATGCCGTAAATTGAACATTGAGTTAGCAAAGACAGGCAGAAGCCCAAAGAGAAGCTCTGTAATAATGACACAAGCTTGGTCAAGAAGTGGGCAATAAAAATGGAGCGGACTGGTTGGCTTTAAGACAAGCAATGGAAGTAAAACACGAGGGTTGGGTAGTAGGTTGATGTGTAGCATGAGAAAGAAGACCTGATCAGAAATACTTCCCAAGTTTTTGGCTTCAGTAACAGATCAGGTACCAATAATCCAGATAGAAAGAATTTGGTTATGAAAGAGTCTGCGGTGAATTCCACATCTCCAAATGTTCCAACCCCTCTGTAACTCTACACCACTTTAATTTAGAGTTATTCTAATAATATGCCCTTTGTGTATTTTATTATACTTGAAAAAAGTCAGATTTATCTTATAGTTACATAACGGAAAATATGGACTTTACATTTTAGTGGCCTTGTGTGTGTAGGACAGTTTGGGGCATTGATAGAAAACTATGCATTATTTATCCACTAAGGTAAACTCATTCAGCCTATCTGTTCTACAGAAGCTGTTTTACAACTAGGTAAGATGTAGCAGAGTGATAGTAATGCAAATTTTGTTCCAAGTATATCTTCAATTGACTTCCCAGTTTTGCATATCCATTTTGATATTCCTGTTCTGTGTGTTCCTTTAACAATTCTCTTTTTAATTGGTTTTAATATCTAGCTGGTTCTTTTGTGGATTGTGAGTAAAATAAAAATTTTAGGGTGTATTCAAAAAAAGCAGAACTGTATTGTATATAGCCAGTCTTCCTAGCCAAGCATTTCCCCTTCCCCAATGTATGAGAGCCTATGATTTAAAAATTAAAACAAAAAACATGTTATATGTCTCTCTTTCTCATCTATCATCTATCTACCTATACACATATGCATATATATACATATATAATATGCTTAAATGAAATATAAATATAACTGTGTATGAGAAATGAAATATAAATGTATATAAGAAATATATGTGTATTTATTTATCAAGTAATGTCTCTGTAATTCTGTAAGAACTCAATGAATTACAAGTTCTTATATTTCAGGTGTTGCACTAAGCCCCTTGATGTAATAAATGCTTGTAAAAATGCTGAGGCTGCAATTATTTAAGTGTTTGTTTCAATTGACAGTTAAAAAACAGACAGCTTCATTAACTCCTCCAAGGTCACAGAATCTGTAAGGAGAGGGGACTTGAGTTTAAATCTATATCAATTATAAAAACACCTGTTCTGATTCTTTTTCAAAATATTTTAAAATTTTCATTAGCAGTTTTTAAATTATCATTCTTTTGTAATGTCTCTTTTACCTTTATTTTTAATTATATTTTATTGATTATACTATTATAGTTGTTTTGATTTTCTCCCATTGCCCCACCCTAGCCAGCACCCCCAGGTCCCTCAGGCAATCCCCCCACCATTGTTCATGTCCATGGGCCATGCATGCAAGTTCTTTAGCTGCTCCATTTCCTATACTGTACTTTACATCCCCATGGCTATTCTATAGCTACCTATTGGTACTTCTTAATCACCTCACCAGGTCAGTCAATCCCCCACATCCCTCCCATCTGGCAACCATCAAAACACTCTCTGTATCCATGACTGTGTCTCTGTTCTTCTTGTTTGCTTCGTGTGTATTTTTTAGATTCAATTGTTGGTAGATTTGCATTTTTTTTGTCATTTTATTGTTCATAGTTTTGATCTCCTTTTTCTTAAATAAGTTCTTTTCATATTTTGTATAATAGTGGTTTGGTGATAATGCATTCCTTTAGTTTTTTCTTGTCTGGGAAGCTCTTTATCTGCTCTTCAACTCTAAATGATGTCTTTGCTGGGTAGAGCAATCTTGGCTGTAGGTCCCTGCTTTTCATGACTTTGAATATTTCTTGCCAATCCCAGTCTGCAAAGTTTCTTTAGAGGGAGAAGTCAGCAGACAGTCTTATGGGAATTCCCCTGTAGGTAACTAACTTCTTTTCTCTTGCTTCTTTTAAGATTTTCCCTTCATCTTTAATGTTTGGCATTTTGATTATGATGTGTCTTGGACTGGGCCTCTTTGCTTCTGTATTGTTTGGGGCTCGCTATGCTTCCTGGATTTGCATTTCTATTTCCTTCACTGAATTTGGGAAGTTTTCTTTCATTATTTTTTTTCATATAGAGTTCCAATTTCTTGCTCTTACTCTTTTCCTTCAAGTACCCTTATTATGTAAATGTTGGACTCTTGAAGTTATCCCAGAGGCTGCTTATATTATCCTCATGTTTTTGGATTCTTTTTAATCTTGTTATTCTGTGTGATTGTTTTTTGCTTCTTTATGTTCCAAATCATTGATTTGATTCATGGCTTCATCCACTTTACTGTTGTTTTCATGTAAATTGTTCTTTGTTTCAATTAGTGAATCCTTTGTTTCTGACTGGATCTTTTTTATGCTGCTGAGGTCCTCACTAAGGTCCATGAGCATCCTTATAAACAGTGTTTTGAACTCTGCATCTGATAGATTGCTTGTCTCCATTTCATTTAGCTCTTTTTCTGGAGTTTTGATCTGTTCTTTCATTTGGGCCATGTTTCTTTGTCTCCTCACTTTGGCAGCCTTTCTGTGTTTGGTTCTATGTATTAGGTAGAGCTGCTTTGACTCTCTGTCTTGGTAGTGTGACCTTGGTAGGTTACCTGTAGGGTCCAGTGGCACATCCTCCCCTATCTCCCAAGCTGGGTACTCGAGGTGTGCCCTTTGTGTGGGCTGAGTATCCCCTACTCTTGTAGTTGAGGCTTCCTTACTGTTGGCAGATTTTGGGAGGGATTTATCCAGGCCAGTCAGCTACAAGAATTGGCTGTGACCACTTGCCACAAACCTCTGCTCTCTGTGGAGGATCAGCTGTGCAGGGGCCAGGTAATGGTGCTCTGATCTGGTCTGTAGCTGTCCATAGGGTGAGCAGGTTCTGGGTGATGCAGGCCATTGTTAGCCCTCAGCTGCGTTTTGCCTTGGTCCACTTTGCCTGAGCTATAAACGCAATCTAGCATGGCTGCTACTTGTGCTGGGCTTGAAGATTCCCAGGCAAAGTCAAGCTGTGAATCTAGGCTGGCTGTGTGAGTGCCAGGCCTGGGACTCATTGAAGCCAGTTGTTGCTTACTTGATAGGACATATGAAGTTGTGAAGCATGAGCCAAGACAAGCTATTCATATGGAAAAGCAGCTTGGGTGGGCCTGTATATTAGGTGGGGCAGAGTTCCTGGGGATCTCCAAGACAGGTCAAACAGTGTTAGCCAGGTTGATGGAGTCTTAAATATGGTAGCAGCTCGCCGGCTCAGTCTGGATGGTTATGTTTTATTTAATTTCGTAGTTGTGAGACTTCCATTCAGCTTGATTGCTGATGGTTCTGAGTGTTGGTTATTCTTTTAGTTGTAATTTTGAAGTGATTATGTGAAGAGGCGAGGCATGTCTGCTACGTTCTGCCATGTTCTCTGATTCTTGACTGACTGCAAAATTGAATGACAATATTTTTGGGGTACACAGATTAAATCAAAGTCTAAGAATTAATGACAATATTTTTTTTCAGAAATGCAGCTCATTTATACTTTTAGAAGGAAGACTAAAAACCATCACTTGTGTTTATAATTTTAAAAGAGCTAAAGCAAAGCATTAGAATGACCAGTGTCAGGCTTATTAATGTGAAACATAAGTTAACATGGACCCCTGCTGAACTACCAAGGAGCATGGCCACCATTCTGAGGGGAGACAAAGAAAACTCCCTCTCTGTGGGGTGGCGGGAGTTTTCCACAGTTTCCTCTTTCTTTCCCCACATCCTGCTACCCTCTCACTCTGGACTGCTAAGATAAAAATTGGTCTATACTTCTCCTTTCTGAGAGTACAACTCATCAGACCTATGGCCTGGCAGCCTTGCTTTCCTCCCCAGTCCTAGCTTATCAAAGGTCCTACTGCCTCAGGATTCTCTCAGCTGAAACACTAGAGGGATTCCAGGACATACTTTATAAAAAATTGGTCTCCAGTACTTCTGTTCTTTTCATATCACAAGACTTTATTCAAGTCCATAAAAGGACAGCTGCACAGCAGCACAGGGTCAAGGCCAGATTCAGAGTTCTGGATGTTGTGAGTAGGGCCCCCATGGTGGGTGTGCAATCTTGTAGTCACACATATTAAAGTACCACACACTTGACTTAATGTTCTACTCTCAAATTTTAATTGAAAATTTTTATACCTTTTTATGAAAAGGCTCTGTATTTTCAATTTTCACTAGGCACTGCAAATTATGTTGCTGTCTTTCCTGTGAGAGCATAAATTTTCTAGAACTGATCTCTATTTAGTATGGAGAATTTCAATAGGGCCAATTTTTCATTTTTTGTTTTTTTTTCTCCTGCTTTTTTTAAAGTAACACGATGTTGAAATTTAATGGTTAAGAGAACAAGGCTATTGGCAAACCTTTTCCTTTCAAATCTGGTTGCATTCTTTATTAGTTCTCAGTTTTCTTATCTGTAAAAAGGCCAATTGCATAGAGATATTATGTAGTATACTATATACTATAGTAGAAGTGTATTCATATAGTATAGGGTCCAAATTAATTGCTAAATAAATGCTGGCTATTATAGAAGTTTATAACAAATGAGAAACAGAATTCCTCAGAATAATCATCTCAACCCAATGCCATCAATATTAGAATATCTGCCACCCAATGATCTATTTAAAATGAATTTACAAAAGTCAGTATGGTAAAAAGATAAGTGAATTTTCATGGTGGCTTTGCCATTTACCCACAGTGTGCTCTTTGAAAAGATAACATAACTTGCTTTTCTCACTTGAAAAAGGGGGATAATATTTCCTACCCTGTGGACCTTATAATGTTCATAGTATCCAATGAGATAATATGTAAAAATGCAATGGGATAGAAATGCAAAAGTTGTTCATATAAATGAGGAGCACTAATCAGGAGATTCAAGAGGGAAGAGAAAATGGTAGCAAAGACAAAGAGAATATTAATTAGGTGCAGTGTTAACGATAACTTTCACTGATATTTTTGAGTACTGACTGTATAACAACACCATGTGCGCATTCATTCTTTTAATAGTCACAAAAATGTAATGCAGCACACATTATTGATATTCTTGATTTTCAGAGAAAGAAACTGAGACTGAATAAAAATAATCATCCACAATCACACAACTCATAAATGACTGGGTTATCATTTGAAGCCTTGTCTGACTCCTGAACTAAAGGCTTTGACTATTATTCTTTGGTGGGGTAAGAAAACGAAAATTTTTAAAAAAGTGTGTCTGTGAAAACATAAAATAAATAATACTTGACAATTTGTACTTTAAGTAAGACAATTTGGTGTATTTTGACCTAATAAAAATAAATTTAAGACTAACTTTAAGTTTTATTCTTGGTTATCAGATTTATTAGTTATTAAATTTAATTATTTAAACTTGCAAACTAAAATAGAACATTTTAGATAAGAAACCAGGCACGTTGAAAATAAGTAAAACAATCATAGGAAGGTTCTACTGGAGATATCTCTGGGCATCTGTAGAAGACAAATTCTATCAGTAGTACAAACAAGTCTGTGTGGAAAATAAGCTGACCTAAAGGGTTACATTGATCCTTAAGGAATAACAGACAGTTGAAAGGGTAGACAATTAATACAACTCAAGGAATTTCTCTTAAACCCTTAAGGGTGTTAATACTAATAATAATGATAATAATGCTCCCCCCAAAAAGGTTGAAATAAATCAACAAGATTTTTGAGGAGGGTATTTTGTTGTTGTTTTGCTGGACGGACTTACCCAAGGCTACATACATGGTTATTTCCCTACCCAAAGGATGGTATTGATAGGAAAAAAGAAATAACTGGAACAGTGAAGGAGAAAATCACACACAGAGCATACATGTGGCTTGTCTCTAAACTTTTCCGGATTCTAGAAACCAAGTAAAGTGTTGACCCTAATTTTTTTTACCACAGAAAGTTGTCCATTCAAGCTGAGGCAAAGCCATCTGTTTCCTCTTTATGCAAAAATTCTTGTCATTTTCTCTGGCCAGTGTGGCTCAGTTGGTTGGAGAAGCATCCTGTAAACAAAAAGACTGCAGTTTCAATTCCTGGCCATGTTATGTGCCTAGGTTGCTGGTTTGATCCACAGTCGGAACGGACTGATGTTTCTCTCTCTCCCTGCCTCCCTCCCTTCCTCTCTTTCTAAAAGTGATGAAAAAAATTCCTAAGTTAAGGTTAAAAATAAATAAATAGATAAGTAAATAAATAGATAAGTAAATAAATTAATTAAATTATGGTCATGTAACAGTCACATTCGTACAACATTGTTGTCTTTTTCTCTTATCGCATAATTAAAAAAAGTGTACCATGTTTATCATCTTTCTGCAAAACTCAAAGACATTGTGTTCTGCTGAATTAAAATACAGTGTTGGAAGTATCTGGTTATACCTGAAAAAATTTTAAGTTCTTTAAATGATTAATAGTTAATCTAGAAACACAGCAGATTCATTTTTAATATTCAAATTCCAACAGCTAAATGATCTTTTAAATGATATGTGGTAAACCTGCGTCACAGGTGTTTCCCTATAGAAATAATGCCGTCTTGTTTCCTTGATGCAGAATTCAAGCATTTGTTAAATTATGGAGACAAATTTTATTCTTAACAGTCATCGGAAGACATAGGCTTTTGATTTAAAAAGTTTGTTTAAAATATTGAAATAATCTATTCACTTGTTAATTGTCTATTCAACTATTCAGTCTTTACCAGTCACATTTACTGTATATTGTACAAATTGGCTAAATTTTTAGAATATTTTGCCTTGTTTAAGAAAATAAAACACACAAAAACAGCTAGGTCATTGCGTTAATATATGCATAAGCATTTTTGATTGGGTGCTAATTAACCACTCCCCGTCTTGTATCCCTTTCCTGTTTCAAGGTATTATTTAACCCTAGAAAAAAGAACAAGAAGTCAGTCTGATTGAATCTCACTGAGCATTTTAGTAATTGAATTGGGAGGTTTTCAAAATTCCTTTGAGAACAGAAAATATGTTCATTAGGAGAGCTAAGTGCTTTGTGACTGAGTTATGAATTAAATTAAGGAAACTGTCTCTATTAATAAAGCATTTATGGTGTGATTCTCTTATATTAGTATCTCTACCTCTACAACATACTTATTGATGCAATTATTACTTTAAAATATGGTTTGTGCTGACGTGTATTGCACAACTAATGAAACTGGATTTTCACTATTAAGTCAATATGGTTTTATAGTAAATGAAGACTTTTCAGATTGTGACAGTTCTGACAATTACAACTAAACAATGTAAAATTTTAAGAAAATATTCGAACATTGCTTTTTAAAATATCCCCCACCTTGTATTATTTATGTGTCTATAAGTAGTATTTTTCCATGTTAGCTTTTAAACCCATTGCTCCTATTATTTAAGAGCCATCCAATGCTGGTCAAACATCCTACCACAAGCGCTTGGGTCTGGAGATGTGCTGAGAAATCATTGCAGAGAGCTACCCAAGCCTAAGCACAAGGACACCAGGCTCAGAGTGGTTAGGAAGGATGTGACTTTGACCACAGTCGATATATTAGCCAAAGTCATTTAATTGGGGTTGTAATGGTTGTATTATTGCTGAAAATTATTATAAGCTGTATCAAATAGTTTCTGCTAAATGTCAACTTGTAAATAATAAGTAGATTAATGTTTCAGCGATTATATTTTGTATGATCATTATAATTTTATTCAAAACTCATAGGGTATCAATTTTCAACTTAACTAATCCAGAATATTGGTGTGCTGACTTTTAGGGTCCAACATATAGTGGTTGAAATTTTCACAGTTCATTTTTGTATTAGGCACAAATTTGTGACTAATGCAAGAGTCTTGTCCAGCTTCGGTTGTTACACAAGCCTCCTTTTAAATAGAAGAAAGAATTATGTTTACAGAACAAGGGGCAAGAAGAAGTTTCCAAATATTGTTCCCTAGAGAAATAAAATCTCAGCCTCTTAGATAAGCTGTGAGTGTGGTGGGGGGAGGGAATGCAGGAAAAATAATTCGATCACTTAGTGCTATGCTTTGTGAATTCAAGAAGAAAATGAAGAAAAAAATAAATCATAGAAATGGGGGGAAACCAGGACACCAAAGAACGGTGCTGACATAGGGGAAATTTTGGAATCATAGATACATACATGTCAAGGTCAAAGGACAAGAATTAGTGGGAGGAATTAGTGCCTCATCAGGTAAGCAATAAATACACTGCTGATGGAAAAAATTAACAAAATTCAAAAAAGCTGGCTTACCTTTCCCTTAACTGGCTCTGCTGTATATTTATTTTAATTAAGACAGTCTGCTGCCTCTGTTAACTTTGTAACTCTCCGGTTTTATTTACACAGATGGGAACGCTCTAGTTGAATTGATGCTTCTGTTCATTTTAGTTTGCATACCATGCCTTTACCGAGTTGAACATATTTGACAATTATAATTTAAAATTTTATTTATAGGTATACTGCAATAAAAAGTTTTAAATTTTAGATAAAATTATATTATTTTTAATTCTAAGGAAATTAAAAACATAATTATATATTCTAGGAGGAAAGTCAGTAATACAACATTTATTGAACTGAAAAGTAATAAAAGAGAATAAAGATTCAATTGTGTAGCATAAAAAAGGGGGTGGGGGAATATTATATATTTTTAGGAAAACATGTTTTTATTATAAATCATGAGTCTCCACCTCAGTGAGGGCACTAAAGCAAGTAATAGGAATACTGCCGACAAGCATGTTTAAATTTATGTCGAATATTTGCATTTCACAGTTTTTGTTTTAGTCAGAGTATAATTTTATTTTAACTAAGTGACTTATTTAAGATGATTGTTGAAATTACATGCTATTGTACGAAATAATGCAAAGCTATCTCAAGTATCCTGTATCTATCCAGTTTCCCCCAATGGTAATGTCTTATAAAACTATAGGACGCCATCACAGCCAGTGTACTGGCTTTGATACGAGCATCTGCATCACCACAAGGGTCCCTCATGTGGCCCTTCCATAGCCATCCTCACTTCTTACCCACTTCCACCTCCTGAAGCCCCAGTAACCACTAATCTGATCTTCTTTTCTATCGTTTTATCATTTCAAAAATGTTTTATCAATGTAATCATGCAATATGTAATCTTCTAGGATTGGCTTTTGCATTCAGTATAATTTGCTAGAGATTCATCCAGGTTGTTTCTTATATCAATAGTGTGTTCCTTTACATTGCTGGGTAGTATTCTGTGGTAAGGATGTACCACAGTGTCTTATTCTGCTGTTGAAAGACATCGTGTCATTTCCAGTTTTTGGTTATTAGGAGAACTAAAGTAGTTAAGAACTTCCACACAGAGATTTTGGTGTAAATGTTAAGTTTTCATTTCTCTGAGATGAATGCTAAGGGTAAAGTTTCTGAGTTATATGGTAGGTGCATGTTTCCTTTTTTCGAAACTGCCAATGTGTTATTCAGCATGTCTACACTGTTATAGACTTCCACTGGCAACATAGGAGTTATTCAAGTTTTTCTGCATCCTTACCAGCATTTTGTGTTGTCACTCTCTTTTAATCATTCTGAGAGGTATTTAGTGATAATTAATAATAGATTGTTCCACAATAATGTGCCACATAGGTCATGTGCTTATTTTCCATCTGCATGATTTTTTTGGCTGAAATGTCTGTTCAGGTGTTTTGTCCATTCATTTTCTAATTAAACTATTCAGTGTTTTTATTATGGAGCATGAGTGTTTTTATATATTCTATAACCCCATTCAGCCCATTAAATAAGAAGACAGTCTTTCTTTTCACTCCCTACTACAATAAAATTATTTTTAAATTTCTTAATGTAGAAAAACTAAAACTGCCTGTCTAGGCTTAAAAGGAGAGAAAGCTACATGAAATAAATGCTGGATGTTGATTTATTTTATTCCTGGTTTCTTGCAAGCAGCTATCAGTTAAATATAGAATAATAAAATATGTCCAGTGAGAAAACATGATTTATAGTATGGATCATTAACTTTGAACTGATAATGATCCTGTTTTAGTGTCTTGTTATTGCCTTTAAGGAGCTAAATGATGCATAACTTCAAATTCTTTAGCTTGTTTGAATCATGAAATTTTAGAGTATTACTTATGTCATCCCATAAATAATCGTCTCACAATCTTCAGAGGGAAAATCATGTACATCTAAATTCGCACCTGTCTTGTGTAGTTTGAAGTTACATGTTGTGTTAGATGCCATCATAATAGCAAATAAAATTTCTTTTAATAGTGTTTATTGTGTTGCCTGTAACTTATATGGTTAGGTTCATAAATTTCTACCAGTCTAATGTGTCTGATTTCAAACTGTGCAAGGATCATAAAAAGAAAGAATTGAAATATAAAACAAGTTGTCTTAACTTTGGCAACAAATGCTTTATAACTTCAATATGAGATTGATTAATATAATCTAGAAAAAGGATGTTGCATTGATGTTCTTATAAAACTGCCCATCCAAGCGAAAAAGAAATGCTCCTTAAAAATTATTCTGTGTGTCTGTGTATTCAGGAACCTAAATTGGGCGCCACCTTAGGAAGTCCAAAGGCTGAGAGCCTTATCGAAGCTAAGAGAGAAGAGTGTTCTGTTCTGAAACATTGGCCCTCTTCTTCTTGAAGGGAAAATTAAACCCATGCTTAATCCCAAAAATCTTTCTAGATGAGAGCAGTTCACCATCCTAAGCCTTCTGTTGCAGAGTAGAGGGCATGAGTGCTGGGGCTTTCCTAATTCCAGTGAATGGGACCCTCCTTGGCCACAAGGACTCCAGACAGTCATGTGATGACAGATGGTAAGGACAGGAATCGTGTACTCATTCCACCTCTCGATGGCCTTTTTCCTTATAAAAATGACATTAAGTCATATTTAGTTTTAGCACAGGGAAACTTTCAGAACCATAATACATCAGCAAGACATTTCAAAGTATCTAATTAACATTTTTCCTCAAACAATGTCTGCCTATCTATGCACAGAGGCCATTATGTTGTTCCTGTGTACCAGAGGTCAGGCTGAAATGAGGCAGCCCCATGGGCATACTGCTTTTCAAATTCTGAATTAAAATTAATTACACTAAACAGAATGTTTCTTTTTTAGACTCGAATTTTTCCGCTGAGATTTAAAAATCTCTGAGATACAATATGTACGGGCTAAAAAATGCAACTTTTGATCATGCCCATGTTAAAGACCCATTGAGGACTATGATTTTGAATGAATAACATGTTATTGTTACTGGTAGAATATCCTAGTCAGTTTTTCTTAAATATTAGCATTCATATAGTAATATTATCCATGAAGAGTTAAATTTTGGCATGATGGTTTCAATGATCTTTTAGCGTCTTACATTTTATATTCTATGTACTTTTGTCTTTCAGAAAGTTTTTTTTTGTGTGTCATAGTTTCTATGTCCCCATGTCCTATGAGAGATAGTTCCCTGACCTCTTATATCTTTATATTCCCACAGCTCCCAGCTTAGTGATATTCTCTTTCCAAGGCTAGGAACTCTGGGGATCCTGTTACCCTCTGGAATCTGATTTCCATGTAAGGCAAACGATGGAATAGATTGCTTGAATCAGTTAACCGATGATGTATAGGGTAGAGCATTTGTATTTTGATTGGCAAAGTCTTTAGAAATGAGTGTGATTTAAAAAACACATGGACTTTTCCATAAGAAATTACAGCATATTACCCACCACTTTCCGTAAGTAGAAAGGTACCACCTTCCATATACATTTTGAAATAAACAGGTTTAAATTATCCCCATTATAGTTAAGTCTTATGCCAGTTGTGACAAATTAAAGATAGATAGATCAAATAAAGCCCTTGCTGCCCTGGCTGGTGTAGCTCAGTGGATTGAGCATGGGCCTGTGAAGCAAAGGGGTCCCTGGTTCAATTCCCAGTCAGGGCACATGCCTGGGTTGCAGGCCAGGTCCCCAGTAGGGGACATGTGAGAGGCAACCACACATTGATGTTTCTCTCCCATTCTTTCTCCTTCCCTTCCCCTCTCTCTAAAAATAAGTAAATAATATATTTTTAAAAAAAGAATTGCTGTTTAAAAAAACAAATAAAGCTCTTGCCTTAGAAAATTGCTTAATAATATATTTGAAACTATACATCCAGAAACCACAGAGGTATGGGACTGAGGCTGTAGCCAGACTCTTAGTGAGAGGTTTCATTTCCTACACCTTTCCTCAAAGACTGTTTGACATGTAGAGTGCTAAATGTAAGACTTAGAAAAACGTGAAATAATTAGTTGGCTCTTGGTTTCTCAGCACACTGCATTATATACCCTTTGATGTGTTTTCTTTATTAAACTTTATATAATATTGTATCTGTAGGACTTACAGCAGAGGAGCACAAATGACTGCTTAGTGATGCTTTTTCCTGGGTTTCTGGGAGGAGGATTCGATTAAGTAACATATTATTTCATAATCATTGAAATAAACATGGCCCTTCGTGTCAGGCCAACTCTGAAATGAAAAATATACATATTTGAGTTCAAAGTACATGATTGCCCCATCTGCCTCTCTGGCTGGTGGGGAAGGAAAAGAACCTGCATGTTGGTGAGGGCAGAAGCTGGGTGGAACAACAGCGAAATCTGGAGTAATAACCAGCTGGTCCAAGGTGTCCTGCAGGCTATAAAATGGAGTTAATCAGAGCACCATTCCTTTTTTGTTAAAATGATTTTAATGACTGGAATGCATATTTTCAAATATGCAAGTAAAAAATGTTAAGATCTGAAAAAAAGAACCCCGAGTTCACGATTGTGGTATGAACTTCTCTGCAATAGCATCACCCTAAATGAACTTGCTAAAGTGTATGGATATCACCTGTGACTTTGGTTTATTGACCATATGTAGAAAACAGAAAACACCCACTAGAAAGATGGTTTCACCCACAGGATTCTAGTTAGGGCATATCTGGTTGCAAAGGGGGCTTCTTTTAAGGATGCAATTACAAATAGGAAGACAACCAGATGTACAGTTAGACCTCACTAAAATTCTGGAATTTTAAAAGTCAGCAATTAGTGAATGAAAACCAGTTTGCCCATATTTCTACTTATCTATATCTATCTGTCTTTATGTCTATCTACCTATGTATCTATCTATCATCAGTCTATCACCTCTGTCATTGATCATCTCTCAGTATGTGCCCATTGTTTTCTCTCTCTGTATGGCCTCAAACCGTCAGCCACTAAGACTGCATATTTCTTCAGTACAACTTCCTTAGCCTAATGACCTTGTCCCCAGTGTTTGAATGAGGGGGTCTAACTTTCCCAGCTTTCCTCTTTCATCTGGGTCTATGGGTGTTGAATGAGGAATAGGCAGGGCACACAGTCAAAGGGTGCTTGTTGAATATAGTTTTTCTTAGGAAGGGATATGGACGGAGTAAACAGTGAAAGGCACCTCTTATCAAGAGGCCCTTTAATCACAAACATGCCTAAAACTAGAACCATCTTTCTTTTCTCTACACTCTTCCTCATCATGTCTGCACCACGTTTGTCTTCTTTGCGTTCCTGTCTTCGTGAATAGCTCCACCGTTCATCTAGTTACCCAATCAAAAAGGATGGAAAACATGATTAATTTTACTTCTTTGTCACAACATCTCCAATCAGCACTCATTCTGTGAGGTAAGTGCTGTTCATTCACCGGAACTTTATATACACTATTTTATTTCAATATCAAAAGTGCACACATGTAATATAGTGCCCATATTTTACGGGCAAGGAAACAAATGCTTGGAGCAGTAAAGTAACTAGATGTAAAAGATAGAATGGGGATGTTAGCCTGGGCACACTGACTCTGGACTTAGCTCTGCAGTAAGTAGTCACTTGTCTCATGTACAGATTAGAGAGTATTTGTAACCAAGAGAGTCAGGGAAAGTTAGAGTTATATAATTATTTACTCCTAATGTTAACACTTTGTAAGGGCAAGTTACTGATTAATTCATACCTTTATCAACTGCAAAATAGCTAGCTGGATAGTGATAGAATAATGACAATTCAATTATATGTCAGTATTATTTCCAGTCCCTGCTCCCTTTTCCAACCAGGATTTCTTACAATCTCTTGTACCAAGAATGCCCAGTTTGGTTCAATGCTTTGGGCCTCTGCTCTATGCGATATGGAAAGGTCAAGTTTAAATACATTTAATCTTACTTAAATTTGG
>PVKM010018592.1:0-24920 GCA_004027735.1 Carollia perspicillata | reverse complement strand
AGCTGACAGTCTGATGGGAACTCCTTTGTAGGTAACTGTCCCCTTATCGCTTGCTGCTTCTAGGATTCTCTCCTTCATTTTAATCTTGGCTAATGTAATTATGATGTGCCTTGGTGTGTTCCTCCTTGGGTCCACCTTCTTTGGGACTTTTTGAGCTTCCTGGACTTCCTGAAAGTCTATTTCCTTTGCCAGATTGGGGAAGTTCTTTATTATTTGTTCAAATAAATTTTCCACTGGTGTTATATCTAAAATTTCTTAGTCAAATTTGAGTCCACAAAGAGTTTTTCCCATGTTTCTTCTGGAAGTTTTATAGTTTCACTTTTAACATTTAAGTCTATAATGTAAATAAAAACACTGAGTTACTTTGTGTAAAACATGTGGGGTATGTTTGAGAATTTTCTTTTTTTTTTCTTTTTGTACATATGGATGTGCAATTGTTCCATTCCCATTAGTTGAAAAGATTAGTCTTTCTTCAGTTAATTGTCATGTACCTGTGTCAAAATTCAATTGACTATATTTACGTAAATCTATTTCTGGTCTCCGTATTCAGCTTTATTGATCTCTGTGCTCATCTTTTTGCCAAAGCACATTACCTTGATTACTATTGATTTATGGTGAGTTTTGGTATCAGAGAGCATGACACATTTAACATGGTTGTCCTTTGTTGAAAATATTTTGACTATTCTATTTCTTTTGTGTTTCTGTATACATTTTAGAATCAACTAGTTGATACCTTCTTAGTTATTACCTATTTTACCAAATTGAAAGTCACTGACATCTTGACAACATTGAGTTTTTCACTGCAAGAACACAGTATCACTCGTTTATTTGTCTCCTTTTTGTCCCCCCAGTATTTTGAACTTTGCATCATACACAACCTTGGTTTGATAGATTAAAACTTAAACATTTTATTTTCAGTGGTATTTTAAGTGGAATTTAAACATTTTAAACATCAAATATTAATTGCTAGTATATAGAAATACATTGAATTTTTAAATTTAATCTTTATTGTATTTTTTCCATTACCATGTTAGTCCCCTAACATGCCTCTTCCTTCAGCACTTGCCACACTATTGCCCATGTCCATGAGTCCTTTATCCTTTTGAATTTTTGTATGTTAGCCTTATATTCTGGGCCCTTGCAAAATTCATGTAGTATTTCTAGGGGTTTATTTGTATATTCTTTAGGATTTTCTATGCAGACAGATATGCCATCTGGGAATAGATACAGTTTAATTTTTTCCTTTCCAATCTATGTTTTTTATTTGTTCCCCTTGCTATATTATATTATCTAGGACTCAAGTTATAATTTTGAATAAAACTGCTGAAAGAGTACATCTTCATTGTTCACAATCTTATGGGAAAACATTGTCTTTAACTACCACATATGATATCAGTTGTAGGTCTTATGTAGATGTTCTTTTTTCATTTGGTATTTTCTCATGTCATGTATATGACATGAAATGTGGTTTCTCATTTATATGACATGAGAAAAAAATATATGAAATATGTATTTTATCATATATAAATATATTTCATCATATATATGAATGGAAGTATATAAAATCATGAGTGGAAGTTAAATTTCATCACATGCTTTTTTTCCCTCTCTTGAAATTATCATGTAGTTTTTCTGTTTAAGTCAGTTAATAGAGTAGACTTGATTTTCCAATCTTGAAGTGTTTGTGTAGAATTGGTATATTTTCTGTACCAAATGTGGTAGAGTTTGACAGTAACAACATCTGGGTATGTAGTTTACTTTGTTTAAATTGATCAAATTATGAAATAAATTCTTTTAGTACTATTTAGGTTATCATTTTTTTAAAGCGAGCTTTAGTAATATATATCTTATGAAGAATTAGTCCACTTTATCTACTATTTCAAACTTAGAGGCTTAGATCCACTGTAATATTTCCTTATTGTACTTTTAATACAATCTTCAGTAATATTCTTAATTTCATTCTTGATACAGCAATTTGTGCTTTTTATGCTCACTCTCTTTTTTTAATGAACTGAGAGCCTAGAGATTTATAAATTCTATTAGTTTTAAAAGAACCAACTTCTTTAAAAAAACAATTAATCTTTCTTTTATTTTTTCTCATTACCATTTAGTCCCCTTTAACCTCATTATCCCCAGCAATCACCATACTGTTGTCCATGTTCATGAGTCCTTTTTTCTTTTTGCTCAATCCTTCCAAAAATCTACATGATCATATCAATAGATGCAGAAAAAGCTTCTCATAAAATCCAGCACCATTTATAATAAAAACTCTCAGCAAAGTAGGACTATGTGGAACATACCTAAACATAATAAAGGTCATATATGACAAACCCATTGCAATAATCACACTCAGTAGGCAAAAACTATAAGTGTTCCCCTTAAGATAAGGAAAAAGACAGGGATATCTGCTTTCACCTCTGTTATTCAACAAATACTGGAAGTCCTAGTCACAACAATCAGGCAGGAAAAAGAAATAAAAGTCATCCAAATTGGAAAGGAAGAAGTAAAACTGCCTTTATTTGCAGATGACATGATACTGTACATAGAGAATGCCAAAAATTCCACCAAGAAACTCCTAGAACTAATAAAGGAATTCAGCAAAGTAGCAGGATATAAAATTAATATCCATAAATCAGTTGCATTTTTATATGCCAATAATGAAGAGAAAGGGAAATTAAGAACAATAATCCCATTCAAAGTTACTTCAAAAAGAATAAAATACTCAGAAATAAACCTAACTAGCCAAGAATATAAAAGACCTGTACATGGAAAATTATAAGACATTGAAGAAATAAGTTGAAGGAAATATAAATGAGTGGAAGCACATACCATGCTCATGGATAGGAATAATTAACATCATGAAAATGTCCATACTACCCAAAGCAATCTATAGATTCAATGCAATTGCTATCAGGATCCCAATGAAATCTTCCACAGAACTAGAACAAATATTTCAAAAATTTATACGGAACCACAAAAGGCCCCGCATAGCAACAGCAATCCTGAGAAAGCAGAACAAAGTTGGAGGAATCATGCTACCTAATATCAAACTATATTATAAGGCCATAGTAATCAAAACAGTCTGATACTGGCATAAAAACAGATACATATTTCAGTGGGACAGAATAGAGGGCCCAGAAATAAACCCACACCATTATAATTAGTTACTATTTGACATAGGAAACAAGCACATATAATAACTAAAGAGAATTTATTCAATAAATGGTGTTGGGAAAACTGGACAGATATATGCAGAAAAATGAAACTAGACCACATTCTTACACCACACACAAAAATAAAATCAAAATTGATGAAAGACCTAAATGTTACAACAAAAACCAAGAACCAGCTTTTGATATTATTCATTTCTATGTTATTTTTCTTTTTCCAATTTGTTAATTGTTGCTCTTAATCTTTATTATTTTCTTCCTTTGGCTGTTTTTGTTTTTAATTTACTATTTTTTCCTCTAGTATCTCAAAATGTGGGGATGGCTTGATTATTGCTTTTATTTTTAATTTCTAGCATCAATATTTGATGCTACACATTTCTTTTTAAATAATGATTTAGCTGAATTTCACTTACTTTTTGTGCCTGCTTTATTAAGATTTTCTGTATAATTAAATTTTATTTTATTTTCTATTTATTTTATTTTATTTAAAAAATTTATTTATTTATTTCTACAGACAGGGGAAGGGAGAAAGAGGGGAAAAGAAACATCAATGTGTGGTTGCCTCTTCAACACCCCCCAGATGGGGACTTGGCCCACCACCCAGGCACATGCCCTGCCTGGGAATTGAACCAGTGAACACTTTGGTTCTCAGTCTGGTGTTTAATCCACTGAGCCACACCAGCCAGGGCATTATTTTTAATTTTTAAAAAATTTGTATTGAATTTATGCATGTGACATTGATTAGTAAAATCACATAGGTTTCAGGTGTGCGATTCTATAACACATCACCTGTATATTGAGACAACCCCATCCTGAAGAGTCCTCCTGGTTGAGGATGAAATGACTTGGCCCAGACACAATCTGTCTGGGAGGAAAGGGGCTGGTGATTCTCTCTAGTGGAGAATGCCCTAAGCCCTCCTCCAAAACAGCTTTTATTGGGTTTGGTATGTTTGAGGTATACAGCATGCATGCTTAGCTCATCAATCAATGTCCAAAGACTATAGTTATAGAAAACAGATATTATCTATAGATAATTGAGGAAATATAGAGATCTGCCTCAGGTCAGGGTCTGTTAGATAGCCTGATGCCAGATGGTGATAAGGCATGGTTCATGAGATTAGGAGTTCACTACTTTGTGCTTTGAACTTAAACATCTGGTTTATATCAACAGGGCTATACAAAGCAAAGTAAGCCTCAAAGGATACAATGCATTCTTCAGGCCTGATTTCCCATGGGAACCCTTGGTGCTAGCACTGGGTCATGCCTGCCTCCTGCATTCCTAGTTTTCCAGTCAAGTCTTACAGTCCTCTTTCAAGGCCTAGCTTGTGCTGGGCTACGGTCTCCATACCACACAAAATGGTCCCCAGCAGTATATTGCATTGTTTGTTTGTTGCATTGAAGTCATCTCCTTCTTCCACCATTTATCCCTCTTTTACTCTCTTCTACCTTTTCCCACCCCCTTTCCTTCTGTTAATCATCATACTGTTGTCTGTGTCTATGGGGTTTTGTTCCTGTGTTTGTTTTTGCTTAATCCTTTATCTTTTTTACCTAGTCCCTCATCTACAGATTTTAAATTTAATTTTTATCATTTAGTTCAAAATAGTTTTCAATTTCTCTTGAAACTTCCTACTAGACCAATGGATTGTTTAAGAATCTATTATTTAATTATCAAGTATTTTAATATTTTCCAGGCATTAATCTGTCATTGATATCTTTTTAAAACTGTAAAATACATCTAACAAAATTTATCATCATAATTATTTTCTGTGTAGAGTTGAGTAACTGACAGTGACAACAGACCTCAAAAACCCTAATATATTTACTTATCATTGTTTTATATAAAAAGTTTGCTATCTTTTGGTCTAGACCATTTAGATTTAATGCAGTTATTGTGATGGTTAGATTCAATCCATATCTCGTTCTATATTCTCTTATTATATTTTTCTTTTTACTTATCTTTCTGTTTGTGGGTTAATTTAGCATTTTTATGATTCTATGACATTATTTTTAAGTCTTTAAGAATGTTTTATAGTGCTTGCCTTTTGGGTTAAAATATACATCTTAAATCAATCTTAACCTACCTTCAAGTACTGCTTCACATGGAATATAATGGCCTTTTACTAATATATTCCCAATCTTACAGCTCACCTTTTGTGTTATTTCACACCCCTTTCACAGTGACTGCTGTGGCCTTCCCTACTTGTGCACCACAAAGGAGACTTTAAACTTTTGTAATGTCCTCTGTGAACATGTTAAGAGCACTTCTGTTTTGCATCTGTGTATGTAGCTCTTCTATCCCTATATTTTTGCAAGTTATTTGTTGTGACAGGTCTTACCACATGGTAGTTATAATTCATTGTGTGATTAGATATTGATGCTTTACAATTGGTATTGGGAAGAGGCAACCCATATTCTTTAGTACCATAGTTTTATATTTTGTGTGTGTGGGAGGGGCATAAAACAATGCAAATTCAGAGACTAAATAAATGAGTGTTCCTTGGTGTGAAATGAGAAATTTCAGTAATCCCTACAGAACCATGGAATCTGTATTTCACAATATTTATCTTGATTATGTTTTTCCGTCTTGTTTTGAAATAACTTTTAGGTATGTTTTCTAACACTGATGATATATTTCAGCTTACTTGCTGTTTTTAGTTGTTTGTTGTTCAGACTTCATTAAAACAACCTGTATCCTATTCTATCATTTATATATGCCAGGTGTTATGAATTTCACTTTGCTAGTTGTCATCATACTATTTGTGTAAAATAAAACCACACACTTTTTATTTATGAAATAGGTCTTTTGATCTGAGTTACATCTCTGTTAAATTTCTTTCCAACGACATAGTTAAAATACAATAAAATACTAAGAATCTTTAATTTTTAGTATATATGTTTTCTTTTTATAACACTTTAAAATCATTAATATAAATCTTGAATGCAAAAGGCTATGGGTGGGTATCAGTGGGTTGTAGGCTTCTGTTTTGACAAGAGAAAGAAGCATTCTATCCTTATGTATTTACACTTAGTGTTTCCCAATCAGGGGAATGATTTATTCATATCTATATTTTGATTAGGCCTCAATTGACTGGGAATAAGAGTGGACACTGTTCACCAATTCTAACAGTGAAATTCAAGTTTATTTTTCTGTTTTCTCATATGACAAAGACACAGAAAAATAAGAGCGACTATACTAGCCTTACATTAGAAGGAAATTAGAACTTGGTTCATTTTAGTACTATGAACCTGAGAAATTCCAAAATTATCCACAAGATGAGTATGCATTTGTCTAAATTATATGTTCATATATTTTTACATTGACGTATGTAATAATATGTTGGTGGAGATTTATGATCCAAGAAAACAGGTAGAAAAAAATAACCAAGCAAAGACCTTTGTTACTCTTTAGGGATATTTAAATAATTAACATTTTCCTGCATATGCAAATATAGATATTAACTATAGAATACAATATAAGGAAACATTAACCCATAAAATTGTGCTTACTACAATAGTTTTTATTTGTATTTATTGTTATTAATAATTTTTATTGTATTTTTCATTACCATTTAGTCCCCCTCCATACCCCCACTATATCAATGCTGTTGTCCATGTACAGGAATCCTTTTTCCTTTTTGCTTAATTGCTTCACCCCACACCCTCCACCCCCTTTAGTGGTCATCCTACTATGTATAAGGCTGTCTCTATTCTGCTATACATTCAGTTTGTTCATTAGGTTCCACATATGAGTGAAATCATATGGTATTTGTCTTTCTCTCACTGGCTTATTTCACTTAGCATAATGTTCTCTAGGTCAGTATATACTGTTGTAAAGGGTAAAAATGTCTTCTTTTTTATGCCCAAGTAGTATTCCATTGTGTAAATGTACCATAGTTATTTTAATCCACTCATCTACTGATGGACACTTGGGCTGCTTTCATATCTCTGTGATTGTAAATAATGCTGCAGTGAACATGGGGGTGCTTATGTTCTTTTAAATTAGTATTTTTGGTTCCTTCAAACCTATTCCCAGAAGTGGTATCACTGGGTCAAAAGGCAGATCCATTTCTAATTTTTTTGAGGTATCTCCATACTACTTTCCATAGTGGCTACATCAGTATTCATACCCACATACAGTGCAGAAGCATTCCCCTTTCTCCACATCCTGGCCAGCACTTATTGTGTGTTGATTTATTAATGATAGCCATTCTGACAGGTGTGAGATGGTATCTTCTATCCTTATTGTGGTTTAAATTTGCATTTCTCTGATGATTAGTGACATTGAGCAACTTTTCATATGTCTATTGGCCATCTGTATGTCCTCTTTGGAGAAGTGTCTATTCAGTCCTTTGCCCATTTTTTAATTGGGTTGTTTGTTGTTTTGGTGTTGAGTTTTGTAAGTTTTTTATAAAGTTTGGATATTAACACCTTATCAGTTGTATTGATGAATATATTCTATTCTGTGGACTGTCTTTTTTAAAAACCTTTTAAAAGGTTTTATTTATTTATTTTTAGAGAGAGGAGAAGGGAGGGAAAAAGAGAGGGAGAAAAATATCAGTGTGTGGTTGCCTCTCACATGGTCTCTACTGGAGATGTGGCCTGCAACCCAGGCATGAGCCCTGACTGGGAATTGAACCAAAGACCCTTTGGTTCATAGCCTGTGATCAATCCACTGAGCTACACCAGCCAGGACTGTCTTTTTATTTTGTGGGTGATTTCCTTTGCTGTGAAAAACTTTTTAGTTTTATGTCATCCCATTTGTTTATTTTTCTTTTGTTTCCCTTGCCTAGGGAGATATATCTGATAAAATATTGCTATAAGCTATGTCTACAAGAGATTATGCTGCTTATGTTTTCTTCTATAATTTTTATGGTTTCCAGACTACCATTTAAGTCTTTAATCCTTTTTGAGTTTATCCTGTGTGGGGTGTAAGAAGATTGTCTAATGTCATTTTTCTCGATGTATTTGTCCAATTTTCTCAGAACCATTTATTGAATAAGCTCTTTTTAGCACATTGTATGTGCTTTGTTCCTCTGTGAAATTGACTATAAATTTGTGGGTTTATTTCTGAGCTCTCTGTTCTGTTCCATTGGTCTATGTGTCTATTTTTATGCCAGTACCAGACTGTTTTGATTACTATGGCCTTGTAATAGTTTAATATTAGGTAGAGTGTTTCTTCTAACTTCGTTCTTTCTCAGTATTGCTGTTGCTATGTGGGGCCTTTTGTGGTTCCATACAAATTTCTGAAATTTTGTTCTATATCTGTGAAATATGTCATTGGTACTTTAATAGGTACTAAACTGAATCTATAAATTACTTTGGGCAGTATGGACATTTTAATAATCTTAATTCTTCCATGAGCATGGTATGTGCTTCCACTCATTTGTATCTTCTGCAATTTATTTCTTCAGTGACTTACAATTTTCCATGTGCAGGTCTTTTACATCATTGGTTAGGTTTATCTCTAGATATTTTATTTGTTTTGAAGAAATTTTGAATGGGATTTTTACAAATTTCCTTTTCTGTTAGTTCATTATTGGCATGTAAAAATGCAACTAATTTATGGATATTAATTTTGTACCCTGCTATTTTGCTGAATTCCTTTATCAGTTCTAGGAATTCCTTGATGGAATTTTTGGCATTCTCTATGTACAGTATCATGTCATCTGCCAATAGTGACAGCTTTACTTCTTCCTTTCTAATTTGGATGCCTTTTATCTCTTTTTCTTGTCTGATTGCTGTTACCAGGACTTCCAGTAGTATTTTGTATAAGAGAGGTGAAAGAGGACATCCCTGTCTTTTTCCCAATCTTAAGGGGAACAAGTGTAGTTTTTGTCCATTGAGTATGATGCTGGCAGTGGATTTGTCACATATGGCCTTTATTATGTTTAGGTATGTTCACTGCATGCCTACTTTGCTGAGAGTTTTGATCATAAATGGGTGATGGATTTTTATCAAAAAGCTTTTTCTGAATCTATTGATATGATCATGTGGCTTTTATCCTTCATTTTGTTTATGTGGTGAGTCATATTTATTGATTTTTGAATGTTGTACCCATCTTGCACTCCTGGAATAAGTCCAACTTGATCATGGTGTATTATGTTTTTGATGCATTGCTGTATTTGGTTTGCTAATATTTTATTAAGGATAATAGCATCTATGTTCATTAGGGATATGAGCCTTTAATTTTTTTTTGTAGTGTCTTTATTGGTTTGAGAATTAGGATAATGCTGGCCTCATAAAATAAGCTTAGGAGCCTCTCTCCTCTTGAATTTTTTTGAAATAGTTTGAGAAAGAGAGGTGTTCTTCTCAGAATGTTTGGTTAAATTGCCTATGAAGACATTCAGTCCAGGACTTTCATTTTTTGGGAATTTTTTGATTACTACTTTAATTTCACTAGGTGACATCTGTGTATTCAGTTTCTCTGAATCTCTCTGATTTGCTTTTGGGAGATTGTTATTTTCTAGGAATTCATCCATTTCATCGAGGTTGTCCAGTTTGTTGGCACATAGTTGTTCATAATATTTTGTTACAATTCTTTGTATTTCTTTGGTGTCAGCTGTTATTTCTCCTCTTTCATTTCTGATATTATTTATTTGGGTCGTCTCCCTTTTTTTCTTGATAAATCTGGTTAAAACTTTGTCAGTCTTGTTTATCTTTTCAAAGAACCAGCTTTTGGACTCATTGATCTTTTGTATTATTTGTTTTAGACTCTATTTCATTTATTTCTGCTATGATCTTTATTATTTCCTCTCTTTTATTCATGTTGACCCTTGTTTGTTTTTCTTTTTCAAGTTCCTTTAAGTGGAAAGTTAGGTAGTTTGTTTGAGAGTTTTCTTTTTCTTTTCTTTTTTTTTTTTTGAGTTGGTCTTGTAATGCTATGTATTTTCCTCTTATGATTGATTTCCCTGTGTCCCACAGATTTTGGATTGTTGTATCCTCATTTTTGTTTGTTTCAAGGTATCGTTTGATTTTTCTTGATCTCATTGTTGACCCATTCAATGTTTAATAACATGTTATTTAGCTTCCAGGTCTTTGTGTGTTTTTCAGTGTACTTCTTGTGATTTATTTCTAGTTTCATATCATTGTGGTCAGAGAAGATGCTTAATATGATTTCAACCTTCTTTGGTTTATTGAGAGATGCTTTGTGCCCTAAGATGTGGTCTACCCTAGAAAACATTTCCTATGCCCTTGGAAAGTATTTATTCTGCTGCTTTGGGGTGAAATGCCTTGAAGGTATCAATTAAATACATATGATTTGGTGTGCTGTTTAAGGCTGTTGTCTCCTTGTTGATTTTCTGTCTGGGAGATCTATCCATTGAAGTCAAAGGGGTGTTAAAATTCCTGACTATGACTGCATTTCTGTCAATCACTCCCTTTATATCCATCAAGGTTTCCTTTATATATTTTGGTGCTCCTATGTTGGGTGCATAAATGTTTACTCAGGTTATATCCTCTTGCTTGATTTTCCCCTTTATCATTATGTAGTGTCCTTCTTTGTTTCTTACTATAGCCTTGGTTTTAAAGTCTGTTTTATCAGAGATAATTATTTGTATCCCAACTGTTTTTTTCCTTTCCATTTGCATGAAATGTCTTTTTCTTACTCTTTACTTTTAGTCTGTGTGTATCTTTTGATCTGAGTTGGGTCCTTCAAGGCAGATTATATATGGGTCTTATTTTTCTATCCATTCATCTACCCTATGTCTTTTGGTTGGAGCACTGAAACCATTTACATTTAAGGTGATTATTGATAGATACATATTTAGTGCCATTTATTGTTAGACTATTTTCTTCTCTTTTCTCCTCCTCCTCTCCCCTTCCTCCTCCTCCTTTTTTTTCTTCTTGTTCTTTCTCCTCCTTCTTCTCCTCTTCCTCCTCCTCCTCCATCTTCTTCTTTTCTCCTTCTCCTCCTCCTCCTCCTCCTTCTTCTTCTTCTTCTTCTTCTTCTTCTTCTTCTTCTTCTTCTTCTTCTTCTTCTTCTTCTTCTTCTTCTTCTTCTTTTTTCTTCTCCTTCTCCTCCTCCTCCTCCTCCTCCTCCTCCTCCTCCTCCTCACCTTCTCCTTCTCCTTCTTCTTCATCAAAGCCCTTTAACATTTGTTGCAATATTGGCTTGGTGTTAATAAACCCCTCTAGCTTTTTTATTGTCTGTGAAGCTCCTTATTTTTCCTTCTATTTTAAATGATAGCCTTGCTAGGTGAAGTAGCCTTGGTTGTATGTTTTTGCCTTCCACTATCTTGAATATTTCATGACACTCCCTTCTGGCCTTAGATGTTTCTGGTGAGAAATTAGACAACAGTCTGTTGGTTCTCCTTTGTATGTTACTACCTGCTTTCATCTCGAAGCTTTTGGATTTTCTCCTTTTCTTGAAGACTTGACATTTTAATTATGATTATGATTGGTCTGGGTGCAGGCCAACTTGTTTTGGGACTCTGGGAGCTTCCTGGACTTGAGTTTCTTTTTCTTTCAACAGATTAGGGAAGTTTTCAGTCATTATTTCTTCAGATAGGTTCTCAATCCCTGGCTCACTCTCTTCTTCTTCTGGTAGGTTCCCACAATGCAGATGTCACACATCATGTTGATCAAAATGTTTCTTAAGGTCTCTTCATTTTTTAAATTCTTTTGCCTTTTTGCTGCTCTACCTGGGTATTTTTTTCTACCTTGTCTTCCAAATCACGGATTCAGTCCTCTGCTTCATCTAACCTACTGATTATTCCTTCCAGGTATTATTTATTTCAGATATTGCATTCTTTATTTCTGACTGGTCCTTTTTTTATGGTTTCTAAGTCTTTTTTCATGCTGTTGAGTATCCTTATAATTATTTTAAACTCTCTAGCTGATAAATTGCTTGCCTCCATTTCATCTAGTTCTTCTGGATAATACTCTTGCTCTTTAATTTGGGGTCTATTTCTTTGTCTTCCCATTATGGCTGCTTCTTTGTATTTGTTTTTATGTGTGAGATAGATCTGCAAGACTCTGGTGTATGCCTAAATCCAACCCTGCTTGTGACTTGCTCTGGGTAACCAATTTGTAGTTATCAGCAAGTCACAGCCTGTGGCTCCCTCTGCTGGGTCTGGTGTGTGCAGAAAGAACCAGGCTGCTCACCAAGGCTAGCTTTTACCAGTGCCAGGCCCAGGGGTAGGTCAGTTGAAGCCTCAGAGCTCCCATAGATCTGCCTCTGCCTGCAGGCTCTCTGTAGGATTAGAGTGAAAGTCTTTCACGAGTATTCCTCAACATCAGGGTTTAAGCACCACAGTATGGGGCAGAGTAATCCCTTCAGGCAGAGCTATTGTATCCCCTCAGGCTGATGCCACTTGGAGGGGCTTACTTTGCCTGGGAAAGATGGTTCTTGCAGTATGGGGAATGACTCAGCACAGGGATCCTGGTGGCTGTTCCTTCAGCTCTTTCCCCAGAGCCAGCAGCCCCAGTCTCTCCTCAGGCATCTCTAGTCCACTCTGCCCTTCCTCTGCCAGAGCCCAGGACAAGTAGCTACAAATGGAATTTTGTGTATTGGCCCTTTAAGAGGCTTTCTGAATCTCTAGGCATCTCTCCCAGTCATGTTGTGGTGAAGTGGTTTCTGCTCTCTGTCCATGATTATAAGGCTTCTCTCCAGCTAGTATTCAGTTGGTCATTCAGGATGATTTTTAAATAATTTAGTTGTAATTCCAGTTTGGTCCTGGGAGGTTAGTATAGCTTCTACTTACTCTTCCATCTTGGGTCTCCTTGCCACAATAGTTTTTAGTATAATAATACTATTAAATACTATGACAATTGAATTCCTGCTAATCTTTCTTTTTTTTTTACAAAATTGCCTTCACAACCTCAAAGGTAGGTGAAGACTACAGGACTAGGAATTTGTTGATTAATTTTGATAAAAGACAACCACTAAATCAACATTGACTAAAATTTTATTTTTATATAGAAGCTAAATAGTACTTTTACATAGAAAAAATTGTGAGACTAACTTTTAACACTTGGAAGTCTGTATGTTCTACAAGTTATTTTTGAGGTGATAAAGGAGTTTTGCAAATCCTGTCAAATGAAATATGCATTTCCAACTGCTACTAGGATGACCAAATGTATTCTTGTATATAAGATGTGTCTCATAGCCACTTAAAATTCTTGTCTTAGGCAGAACCTTAGTAATATAAATGAGTTTTTATTAAACTTGGCTTTAAAAAAATCCAGCTGCTGCTATTCCTTTAGTAAAAACTGCAGTCACCGTATAAGTTACCCACTCATCCTGTTACACAACATTAAAGGAGCCACACATGAGCACACTTCATGGTATAATTTCATGCCTGAAATAAATCTGAAGATTGTGGAAAATTTGATGTAGACATCAGTCAGTATTCATTGTAGGTGAAAGAAAACCCTCAAGGTATTACAGGGAATTGGGTATATATAAAAATTAAGTAAACATGAAAAAATTTGGGCTGGGCTTGCAGCAATGAGTTTTAGAATGCTATATAATTTACTTGTCATAGTTACTATTCCCTTCGAGACTGAAAGTAAATTTTCCTTAAAGATTTTATCTATTTACTTTTAGAGAGGGGAAGGGAGGGAGAAAGAGAGAGAGAGAGAAACATCAACCTGTGTTTGCCTCTCTCATGCTCCCCCACTGGGGACCTGGCCCACAACCCAGGCATGAGCCCTGATTGGGAATTGAACCTGCGACCCTTTGGTTCACAGCCCATACTCAATCCACTGAGCTATGCCACTCAGGGCTGCAACTAAAAATTTTGATTTTAAGAACACTCACGTAGAATTATGGTCCCAGAATTAGGAAGTCACTGGTTCAACTTTCTCTCAAACTGACTGGTTATAGATATTCAATATAGTAAAATCTCATGTTTCTACCACCTTATTTGATTGTTAAAGCCAGACAAATTGTCAGGAAGATAGGTTGAATTGTGTTCCTTTTAAAAGATAGGTTGAAGTCCTATTAAAGGGCATTTGAAGTCAAATGTCACCTACTTTGGAAATAGGGTTTTTGCAGATGGAGTCAAGTTAAGACGAGGGCATTAGGGTGGATCTTAACCCAACATTACTGTTGTCAGAAAAAGGGAATGTTTAGATACAGAGATAGATATTCACAGGAGGAAAAGACAAAGGGAGAATACCATGTAAAGATCAAGGGAGAGATTGGATTGATGCTTCCACAACCCAAGGGATACTAAGAATTGACAGTCACAACTTAAGTTTGGAAGTGTCAAGGAAGGATTCTCCCCTATAAACTTCAGAAGGAGCATGATTCCTTTGACACTTTAATTTTGCATTGTGACACCTCCAGAATTGTGAGAAAATACATTTTTGTCATTTTAAGTCACTCAATTTTTGGTACTATTGCAGCAGCCCCAGGAAATGAATGCAGTGGCCTATACATGTACTCTGCTTTCAAATATTAAAATTTACTTGATTTATGGAACATTATTTGCAACCAGAATCCTAGCTGCAAGATGTCTGTAAAACTAAATGTTTAGCATCCCACCCTTTTCTGTATAGTAAGACATTCTAGAACACTCATTTTTACTAGGGGCAACATCAGCCTCATGGTTGCCTTCGAAGGGCCGGATATAATTTTAGGACTATATAAATGTAACTACTCCTTAACAGTTAAGCAAGAACTTGGTGATGCTGCTGGGTAGAAACAAGGTGCTGCTGCCAGGCCATACAAAATAAGGTGGAGGTCAGAATTCAGCCTGTGGGCCTTGTGTTTGCCACCTGTGTTGTAGAATGAGGCTGGAAAGGAAGCTAAGTGATTTAATTCATATTGTTCAACTTAGCCAATTATTTGCAAAATTAATAGCAAATGAAAATGTGGAACAGCAAAATGTTTTAATGTTCCTAATTGCATCATGTTTTTCATTTTTTATTTGACTCTTGTAACAGAGTCAGAATATTGTTAATAAAATTGATATTAAGAAAGAATCAGGAACAGGTATGGAAAATATATTTCAGTGGCAATATTCTAATAACTTATTTTATAGATGTAACTTTGAGTGTACAATAATAATTCAGACATATTTTCAGTCCTAAATAGAGCTCATAGATGACTTAGTGCATTAGACATAGGAAATGTGTTTCTATTGGGTTTGTGGGAAAGAGAAATCTCTTGAAAAAGAGAGAGAGATAGGGGAGGAGATAGAGAGAGGAGAATTATGTAGATGGAGACACAGAGAGAGAAATATAGGTTATTTTAATTTTATAAATAAGAGACTTAGAAAAGCCATGCAATTCATTTGCCACTTACAGAAACAGGTGTTCAGGAAGGAAGCCTGGCCAGATCTGCAGAAGCACCAGGCTTGAGAGGGCACTTACTGAACAATGACTTTAATGAGCAGTACCATGCAGTTTTGGATGGGCCTAATGTAGTAAAAGGTGATACACAAATGGTAATATCCACATATTTATTTAAAAACTGAGTGAAGAGTAACTAGGAGAAAGAAAGATCTGTATGCAATGGGAAATATAGGAACCTGAGAATATAGGGATTGATTTGAATGGGTATGTGTGTAGAGGGTGGGCAGGTGGAGAAGTAATAACTTACGTGAAAGGTTGTTTTGCAGGTGAGAGATATATGTGGTTTTTCTGGTGACTTGGCTCTCTACCATAGAGCTCCTACACTTTCTACTTCATACTACATGAAATTGAAACTGCAATATTAGAATTCAACATTAAGAAAGGGAGGCCCTGACAGGTGTGGCTCATTGTTTGAGTATTGTCCCTCAAAGCAAAAGGTCACTGGTTTGATTCCCTGTCAGGACACACGCCTGATTTGTAGGCTGTCCCTGGTTGGGGCATGTGGGAGAGGCAAATGATTGATATTTCTCTCTCACATCAATGTTTCTCTCTCTCTTTCTATTTGTCCCTCCCTCCCCTTCTCTTTAAAAATAAATAAATAAAGTCTTTTTTAAAAAGGAAAGGGATAGTATTAGCAATGTGTAACAAGAAAATAAAATAAAAAGGCAGAAATATTAATTATGAAAAGTAATGGTTAAAATTAAGAATTACTCTAATCAAGGCTCATCAAGCTTTTTGTGCAACTTTTAAAGATTATTCAAAAAGTTATATGGAAAAGAATTGTCTGGGCACTTCTGTGAAAAGTGGGTGGACAAGAGGCACTTGTCACATCAACTGCTATTACTTAGTGTATACCTATAGTAATTAGTGTAGTGTGGTATTGGTGCAAAGATATATAAATTGAACAGCGAAACCAAATACAAGGTCAGGAGCAGAATTACAGATATCTGGAGTTTGGCATATGACAGAGGTAACATGAGAGAAGTGTGGAAAAGGAGGAGTACTCTCTAATTCAAAGTAAAAAATAGTTATTATGAAAAGAGAAAATTGTTGTATTCTTACCTCAATAGTCAACTCCAGTTGGATTAGAAACTCAAATATAAGAAGTAGTTGAAAAAAAAAGATTTCAGTGAAAAGAAACCAGTTTTGGCTATGAAATAAAAGATTAATTTAAATATATAAAATTAAAGTCAAGTCCCTTCACTACTCTGCTTCTGCCCTACTTCTCTGGCCTCATTTTCTTCCCATATTTCTCACATTGCAACATTCCCTCTCTGTCTTTGCATTATTGCATTATATTTTTCTCCAGAGACTCCTCTTTCCATTTCCAACCCTAGAAAATTCCCATTGCACTCAGAAAAATAAAGTATGTGTAGTCTCATACTCTACCTTTGATTTCAGCAATAATTTTTAAACCATAAATGTGTCAGTATATTTCTAAAAACACAGAAAATTAAAGTATATAAAATATAGAATGCAATTTACATCATAATCATACTCTTTTAAGAAGAAAGAAATCCAAAGCATTTAAAAACATTGAAGTTCTATAGTAAAAACTAATGAAAAAGAAGCACAGTGTCATCCATAATATTACTAAAATTAGTACAATCTAATCAGTAAACAATAATTGTTGTGGATCTTTAAAGGAATGGCCAATGAAAAGACCATTTTAATTAAGGATGGTTTCTGAATTCAAATACGGAACTTCTAGGGTTTTTTTAATTGAAAAAAATTATTTTAATTGTTGTTCAAGTACAGTTTTCTGTCTTTTACTTCCATCCCAGCCCACCCGCCCCAGTGCTCCACACCTCCCTAAATACAGAACTTCTAGGTTTTAAGGCCAGTTTTCTCAGCAGTCAACCAACAGTATTCTTTTGTCAAACATTTTTTTTACCAAATGATCTAGAAAAAAAACCCACTATTCTTCAGGAGCAAAATATATTTTTTCTCAAAAAGACATTAAATTATTTTATTTAAATTCAAGAAAATGCTCCAAGCTAACTCGTGCTCACAAAATACCTTGAATCTTAAATTTAAATACAGACCTATACATTTAATATCATTAAATTGTGCTAAATTTGATTAGATTTACAAAACAAACAACCACAGGCAACACAGTAAAGGCTTAAAATTGAAAACATGTTTTCTAAATATTGGAGATTCAGAACATCATTGGGTGTTTGGACCAAAATATGAAGTCTGGGGGAAGTCGCTTCTGAGGGTTCTGAAAGGATGGCACGAGAAGTGCAGTGAGCCCTTTTCATTTTGCTGATGTTTTCTTCAGCCGTGCACAAGTTTTTCAATCGGATGAAGTCCCATTTGTTCATTCTTTCCTTTATGTCCCTTGCTCTAGAGTCCATATCAATGAAAATATGGCTGTGTGAAATATCTGAGATTTTCCTGCCTATGTTCTCCTCTAGGACTTTTATGGTATCATGACTTACATTTAAATCTTTTATCCATCTTGAGTTTGTTTTTGTGTATGGTTTAAGTTGGTGGTTGAGTTTCATTTTTGCATGGAGCTGTCTGTGAAAATGGAGACAACTGTACTTGAACAACAATAAAAAATAAACAAATAAAAATATGTTAATGATAGACTGAAAAAAAGGAAGTACGGTGAGCCCTTTCCTCTCAAAATAATCTTTTACATGGAGAAAATTATGTTAAAAAATAAAACAATAATATAAAGTCTTCTGAAATTGTCCTAAGGGCATATAGCAATTGAAGCAACATTCATTACAGTTAATATGCTGCATCTTGTTAAGAAGAATAGGAGACTGTGTCACTTGAGCCATAGCTTTATCCTTTAGTTCCTTTTAAGATCTGTTTTATGGAAACTATTCAGGGTGCTTTACTCTGAGTGGACACAGCCAAGAACACAGATCCTTAAAACCTAATCTAGGGCTATGGTTTCAACTTAGAAGGGGCCAGACACCAGGCCTTCTCTCTTTATCCAGCCTTATGTTGCAGAATTCTATTCTTATTGAATGTTGTAAGAGGACCGAAGCTAGCTCCTTTGTGTAGGAAATGAAACTCCACTCCAGACACATTAGACAAAGAATACTGGGAACCTGATTGCCCCTGCTCTAGCTTACTCATAGGGTAGAGTTTCCACACCAGGAAATCAATAGGGACAGTCTGAGAAGACTGGGTGCTACCATGTTCTCCCAGTGCCCACTTTTATTGCAGAAAGATTGCTCTGGGTTAAAAGGACCACTGTTGGTGTTTCCACTTCCTGTGTAGTGGCAAAGAGGTTTTGGCTGGGGAAGAGGCATTATTTAAGGATGTAGAGCTCCCCAGCTCTGTCTTGGGAGACTAGTTTATTTGGATCAGAGCACAGGGAATTTCATGACTGTGGGTATTGTTGCAAACAATGGGAATCCTAGTGAATATCAATCAAAGAGATGCTCACAGTTCTATACTACTAGCAGATACACATAAAATGGCAGAACATTTAGCAGTTTAGTAGAGAGAACCAGGAAAGAGACAGCCAAGAAGAGCCTCTTAGGATTAGAGTTAACCCTGGGGATTGGGAAGTCTGAATGCATGCATGTCTATAAACTCTCAGGAACAATTAGAACAATGATGGGTAGAATTAAAAACATTCTCAAACTGTGCACAGATTCATCAGCAAAGGGTGGCAGCTGCACAAACACAAGGGACTTAAACAGATTTTTGCCTAGATACATCATAATCAAAATATTTGAAATGAAAGATAAAGGGAAAATTTTGCAAGAATCAAGAGAAAAGTGACTCATAATGTACAAGGAAAACCCAATAAGTTAATGGTAGATTTTTAAGTAGAGGTAATGGAGCCAGAGGCAGTGGAAGGACAAATTCAAAGTGTTGAAAGTAAAACACTGTTGACCAAGTATTTTATATCCAGCAAAACCACCTTTCAAAAATGAAGATGAAATAAAGACATTTCCCAGATAAATAAAGGATGAAAGATTTTGTTCGTTATCAGATCTGATTTATAATACTTAAGCAAGCAATTCTTCAAACTGAAAGCAACCAACATCAGATTGTAATTTGAATCCGTGTGACTAACCAAATTATTAATAAGTAATTATGTAGATAATAATAAAAACAATATTACTGAATTGTTTGCCTTTTTACTCTTAACAGATTTAAAATACAATTGTATGAAACTGTATATAACCATGTTGCTGGGCTTAGAACATGTAGATGTCATATATTTGACAATAACAGGATAAAGAATAAAGGTGGAAACAAAAATGTATTGTAATAAGGAAATGACATAAGATGGTAACTCAAGTCCATAATAATAATCAGAAATAGTAAATAAAGTAAATACAACAAACTCTATAAATACATGCTTACATTCCTTCCTTCTCTTAAGTTTCTTTAAAAAGACACAAGGTAATATAATTTTAACAATGCATTGTTGGGTCTGTAACATAGATAGCAGAAACATGTATAAGACTAGCAAATAAGAAGGGAGGGAATAGAGCTATACAAAAGTAAATTTTCTATATTTCACTGTAATTAAGTTAGTATAAATCTAGAGTATATTTTGGTAATTTAACATGTACATTATACTATAGGACAACCAATACAAAATTCAAAAATATTATTAAATATTATTTATGGAATTAAAATTTATACCAGGCAATTTCTACATAGTACAAAATTTCCTCAACCTGATATAGGATGTGTACAACAAACACACAGCTCAGATCATACCTAATGGCTAAATACTGAGTGCTTCCTCTTTAAGATCAGGAATGAACCAAGGATATCCACTCTTGCCATCTTTCTTGAATATTGTGCTTGGTTGTACCCATGGCAGTTAGGCAAGAGAAAGTAATAAAGGGCATGAAGAGTGGAAAGGAAGAAGTAAATTGTTTCTATTTGCTGGTAACACATCGTATACAGTATATTTAAAATTCTAAGAAATATCCTAAAAATATAGGGTTTATAAATTCAGCAAGTTTGTAGAGTTCAAGATGGATATACAAAAGTTGATATTTCTGTATACTAGTAATAAAAATACACAAATAAAATTAAGAGAATACTTTTATTTACAAACACACAAAAAAGACTTGCACCCTGAAAACTACAAGGCATTACTGAATGAAATTAAAGTCTAAATTAGTGGAGATACATCTGTTGTTCACAGATCTGAAGAATTAATGTTAAAATAGGCAATATTACCCAAATTGATCTATATAAAGAGTTGATGTAATCCCTATCGAAATTCTTGCTGGATTTTTTTTTGCAGAAATTGAAAAGCTGATTCTAAAATTCATATGGAAATGTAAGGGAAACAGAATAGCCAAATTGTTGTTCTTGTTGTTGTTGTTTAAGAAGAACAAAGTTGGATAACCTCTCAAATTCCAAACTCATTCCGGTGCTACAGTATTTAAGACAATGTGATATTCACTTCCAACCCAGAGGTATAGATCAATTAAGTCAAATTTAGATTCTAAAATAAATCCGCACATCTATAGACATTTAATCTTTTTATTTACTATCGTTTAGTTACAGCTGTCCTGCCTTTTTCCCCACTGCTCTCCCCTACCCCATCCCTCCACTCCCACAGTCAATTCTCCCTCACTGTCTGTGCCCATAAGTCCTCTATTTCTGTTTCTTTGCTTGCCCCTTCCCCTTCTTTTTCCCGTTATCCCTCTCCCCCAACTGCTCTGGTCAATTTTTGACTAAAATGAACAGAATAGAATAGGAAAAAAACTAAATGATGTTGTGACATTTAGATATGCATATATAAAAATGAATTTGGATCCCTATCATGTATCATACACAAACATTAATTCAAAATGAACTTTATACCTAAATATAAGAGCCAAACTATAAAACACTTAGAAAAAAATCATCATGGTATTTTGCTGAGCAATGTAATCTTTGATATGGTATCAAATGTACAAATGACAAAAAAAAAAGATAATTAGTCTACATCAAAATTAAAACTTTTTGATGAAAATGACACCACCAATAAAATGAAAATCTAACTCATAGAACAGGAGAAACCATTTGCAAATCATGTAGCTGATAAAAAAACCCCTTATATTCAGAGTATATAAAGAAATATTAGAACTGAATAATAAAAGGACATATTACTCAATTTAAAAATGATCAGAGGATCCAAATAGACATTTCTAAAAAAAAAAAAGACAGATAATTGGCCAATAAACAAATGGAAAAGTGCACATCATTAGTCTTTAGAGAAATGCACATCTAAATCACAATGAGCATTTCACATTCACTAAACTGTCGTTCTCAAAAAGTCAGTCAATAAGTGTTGGTGAGAATATAGAGAAATTGGAACTTTACATATTGTTACTAGGAATGCGAAATTGTGCAAAATTTGGAAAATCAACAACTTTGGAACATCCTCAATATGTTAGTTACTGCATGTTCCAGCAATTCCACTCCTAAGTATATAACCAAGAGTAATGAAAACATATGCCTATACAGAAACATGCACACATAGAGGACAGTGGCATTATTTATAAGAGCCATGAAGTAGAAACAACCAAATGTTGACTAATGAATGAATAAATGAAATGTGGTATAACTATGCAATGGAATACTCAGCAATAAAAAAGGGAATGAAGTATTTATAGATGGTACAACATAGATGAACCTTGAAAACATTATGCTAAGAGAAAGAAGGCTGTCCCCAAAGATTGTATATTGTGTAATTCTGTTTATATGGAATACTCAGTGTAGGGAAATCTGTAGACACAGAAAATAAATTAGTGGTTACCTGGGTCCAGGGTTGGGGTTGGGGACTGATGACTAATAAGAATAGTGTCTTTTTGCAGGGGGTGAAGAAAATGTTCTAAACTTACATTTTAATGATTGTACAACTCTGAATCTATATTGAATTGTATAATTTAATGGGTGAACTTCATAGCATGTGAGTTATAGATTAATAAAGATGCTAAAAGAAAAGAAAGAAAAAAATCCAGGGTTTTGCCATGGTGATTTTGAGAGATTTGCCAACTGAGAAGTTAGAAAGAACATAGTCCACACAAGAACACTCTCATTTTTAATATCACTACAAGTGCTGGGGATTCCCCAAACCATACACAGGTTTAATAATTCACCAGAAAGACTCACAGAGTTCCCTTCAAAGCTATTATACCTTTGGTTACAGTTCTACTACAGAAAAAGGATACCGATTAAAATGAGCCAAAGAAAGAAGCAAGTAGGGTGGAGCACTGCTGGTATTGGTGGCTACGCCGGGATTATTGCCCACTCTGGAAGTTTGCCTGGATCTTGGTGTTCAGAGTTTTATTGGGACTCTGTATACAGGCATGACTGATTGATTGGTTGATTGATCAGCCCTTCCGGCTGTGACTTGTGGCCTCTACCCTAAATCACACTATTTTATTATCCATCCTAGTCTAAAGCCTCCAGGCAAAATAGAAACTCCTCCTATCAGGCATGACATTTTAGGGAGTACCTCCCAGAAATAGAGAACAAAGGCCGATCCTCTTTTAGGGCAAGATTGTATTTTTTACCACACTGGGGCCCTTTTATATCATATTGGCAAGACTTTACCCCAGTGGAGTCTCAGTTCTACTCTCCGAAGTGTCTCAGATTCCTTCTCTTGTATATAGTCAGTGAATGAAACTGCTCCCTTTGTGGAGATGCACTTATTAAATAACAATAAGGTAGGGGGCTGTAATCGTGCCTAAGCCGGGTGCTGCTAGTAGCTGCCACACAGAGATCAGAACAAGACTCTTGTGATTGTCCAGATTTATTTGATTTGCATTCTCTTTGGGAATAGCTCTTGTTGCACCCAAACAGGCAGCAGTGTTTTGAACTCTGTATCATTCAAGAGAATGATCTATTTGAATGAGAAATCGAAAAGCAATAGTAACATATTTTTAAATATATAATAATTATATCAACATTGATTTAGAAGTGTAGACATAAAGCTGTCAAATCCCAATTTTATACTACTGATTATTAAATTTTTTAATTTGAGCATTATTATTCCCATATCACACTATCTTAACACTCAAATTTCAGCTCCATGGGGCGTCTCCACAGTGCTCAGAGCTCCCTTAACTCTGAGGTAGACAGATAATGCAGAATGCCTACAGGTTTCCTGAGCAGAAAGAACTTTTTTCCTTTCTCTTGTGATTACTGCTTTTCTTTCACTCCTTCTCCTACTGTTCTAACCTCATTTCTCACAAGCAAATGAGTATTCTACCTGCATGAGAGGTATTTTCTTTCTGGTCCACCTTATCCAGCATCTGGCAATTTCTGTTCATCACACCTTTCCCACCCTGGCACATGTGAGCTTGTTGGGGAAGGCTTCCTTATGGTCCTACTCCACATTTTCTCATAATTCTGGAAAGAACTTCAGAGATCTTATATTTCCAGAGAAATGAAGTGACTTGCTCCAGGTCACACTGTCCTAGAATTCAGATATTTGGCCCTAAGGCCAGTTGTTTTTCTACAATAAGAGTTTTTTTCAGTATTTTCAAAATAAAACAACTGATGCAGCAAAAACTGCTTAGGGAGATGCCTCAGAGATAGAAAATAATTAGACAAAATCTCACATGGCTAATATATTCAGTGATTTTTTTTTTATTTTATTCCAAAGTTCTGAAAATGAGCAGTTTCTATATGTGCTTGACATCATACTAGAAGACACTGATTCAGTAAAATATAATAACTTTCTCTGTCATGTTATAATATTGATGTTTCTTCTGTTTTCAAAAATTTTGCCTATTATAATTTGGTGGGAGTGAGGATATATTTCTTACAGTTTAGCAGCGTATAGTTTAACACATTTTAAGGAGTTCTCATAGTAAATTTGTAATTGAGTAAACTATACTTTAAAATTTAATATATAAAACATGAACATTTTATGAACAAACCAATTAGGCCTAATATGTTCTTATGCTTCTAAATTAACAAAATTGCTTTAGCTATACATGAGATGCTAAAAAATAAACATTCCATTTGTTTCTATCTTCCTTGAAATATCTTTAACTACAGTAACAAGAAAATAGAAAGATTTTGGGTCTGCCAAATTTTCGTAAATTAAATCTCTATTCCTTTTTCCCATGGGACCCTGGTTCCTATTTCAAACATTCTAAAGCAAATAAACACATGCCCTTTTCTGTGTGCATAAAAAATGGCATAGATGATGAAGGAAACTAGTGTTTAAACTCTTGATATGTTTCCTACCATTCTTAGAGTTAAATCCACACTCTTTATTATGATTTACAAAGCCTAACATTATTTGACCACTACTTCCTGTTGGTACCATCAAGCCTTTTAACTCCTTACTCCAGTCTAACAGATTTTTGCCTTTTTAAAGACAGTGTGCTTTGTCTCATGGGCAGGCATTTGTATAAGCAATTTTCTCTATCTAGAACACTCCTTCCTTCACCTTCCTGGATGGTTTGATCTAGATGTTTCCCTCAGGTCATAGTACCTGTTATG
>PVKM010018591.1:0-24939 GCA_004027735.1 Carollia perspicillata | reverse complement strand
CAAAGAGGTGTACGCTATTATCCTCACTTTAGAGGAAAACGCCCGAGCAGGGAGGACAAGGTGACTTGCATTAAGGTCACAGCACACGCTAGTTGAGTGGCAGAACCTATATTCAAATTTATAACACTGCCCACAATGAAAAGTTGTTATAATGAGAGACAGATGCCTGAAAACAAGGAAAGTGTGAAATACTCTGCAATTGAGCCAGAATCTCCACAATCAAGCCATGAGAGAACAGAGCTTAACTTTGCAATGTATTGTCGTCTTTGTAGTCATCTTTCATAGATCTTAGCAATAGCATGAAGAATTTGCATACTTAGTGATGATAAGATTTATAAATTCCCCTCCCTTAAGGTAAAACATTTCCAAAACATTATTGTATTTCTTTTTTGCTGGGCCACAGAAGTTACAAAAGTGAAAATAGCAAAAATCAACAGAGGATTCTTTCTGCACATTCCTTTCCAGCAAACGCTAAAAAACATATATAGAATAACATCTTGGTTCATGCCTGTGATTACAGCTGAACAGACGTGCCCCTCTTTTTCTTCTCTGCTCTATACCTCCACCACAGATCTGATTTTCTTACTTGACATTCTCAGGAAGTTGAAGGATTTCAGACCTTGAAACAAACCACAACTCAAATAGTGGTCACAATTGTTACTGCCAGTTTATAATAACTATCTTAGATTTGTAAAGCTTTTCTCCCTGGAATATATACTTTATGCAGTGTCATCCAATTTGGAATACAGTATTTCTACCAAGGGAGAAGATTTCTAACATTTTCAGAGTTGAGAGTGAACAAATAAATTAAGAAATGTGTCAGCGTCACATAAAGGAAAATTGAACAATAGAAAACAAGTCACCTGGCCACGAAGCCAGTCTTCTGCCTAAACACCACCCACCAGAGCAGAGTACAGCAGAAATTCCCACAGGAAAGCACCACAGAAAGGAAAAAGCAATGGGAACTGGCTGTCAGTAGAACCACCTTTCAATTTCTGTACTGAAAGCACTGAACTTGAGAACTGTTATTAAATACTATCTGGCTCTTCCTACTTTCACTGTTAGGAGGCGTATTCAATGAAATAGAAACTAAGTACTATAACTGCAAACTATTCTGATCATTCTCAGAAGTAGGTGCCATTAAAACAGTAAAATGATTTCACACCACTAAAAAATGCTTATCAGGCCTGAGGACACCTATCTTAGGTTTAATAGGATCTGTCTCTCGTTCACTCCAGGTTGGACATACTCCACTTCAGCACACGAAGACCACCCGTGTCTCCAGTCCCCGACACAGGCAGGAGCACGGGGAGAAAGCCTTGCACCTGACTGGACCCACAGACTGCATCAGGCAGGGAAGAGCCTGAGGTGACCAAAGCAGAGGCTTGGGGAACAGAGTGTGTGCCACTGGGGAACCCGTGAGACCAGGCGGACAGTTCCATTTCCACGAGCCATACATGTATAAAAGAATTCCACAGAAAGGCATTTATTCTCTTTGTAACAAAAAGATTAAGAATTCTTTTATGGTGTTGAGTATGTTTCAGGTACTAGTCTAAGGGCTTTATATTTACTCACTGTACATGAACTCACTGCAGTATATACTCTTAACAATTTTATAAGGTAGATCGTATTATTGGCCCCATTCTACAGATGAAACAACGTGTCATAGGCTAGTTACTTGCCCAAGGTCACCAAGCTGATAGTAGAGCTCAGACCTGAACCTGGGCCAAGCGGCCCCTGCCTGTGTGTCCCTGCTCAGCCTCATCTGATGAATGAGGGAATGGCTGGAAGATGCCTATAAACATGCATTCAATGTTAAAAAAAAAAAAAAAAAAAAAGAATTCTGCATTTCCAGGGGAACTAGAGAAGAGTGAGGGATGCTGACTGTCTTAACAGACTGCTCCTACATGTGCCAGCCTTCCTCAGCTTCCTGCTTACACCGACCCTTATCTGAAAAAGCAGTCATTTTGACCTCTTGGTTACAAGAGTTAAATTAAAAAAAAATGCAGAGACTGTCAAATGGATTCTGTATTTTACACGGGCTATGTGTTTGCACTTTATTTCACATTCCCCTATACATATTTCACATCTACCTCTATAGGGCTGCTGTGGAGTTACTTCAGTTTTTGCACCTACAATATAAATTAGAAGGGAACATAACTGGCACTTATAACTGCCCTTTCTAGGCCAGATACAGAAGATATTCTATCCCCACTTATTCCAGGAGATAGGGAAAGAGTGTAAGCCTGACTTTTTTTTTCTTTCTATAAATAAGGAAAATGAAGTTATGTCACTTGTTTGAAGACACTGACAGCTGTGGCAGAGCTGGGACTCGAACCCAAGGCTTTGTGACCACCTCTGAAACCCACACTCTCCCCACAGTATGCCATCACCTGGAGGGGCTCCTAGAATGAGAGCGATGGCCAAGGAGAGGGGCAAGGGCTTTTAGTGAAAACGTGATGATAGGTGAGTGATTCTTTATCAGTCAACAAGAGAGCGGAGTCCCTCTGTGTAGCAGGCCTAAAGAGCGGGAGACAGCAGTCAGAAGGCCCGAGCTCCTCATCTACAAGCAGCCTGTCCCTCCACCTGAGTCCTGACTTACAGGATCCTGAATTGTCTGCATTAAGTGAAGCCTGGAAAACCAGGAGGGTTTTGTTTATCAGCTATTCCCATCATTAGTTTGCCTGAGGTGGAAACGCAGGTTGCTGTTTCATTTTGTAAACTAAGAAGGCATTATGTAGGCACCAGAAACCAAACAGTGGAGGCCGTCAGATTCAGTGGGAAAGGTCCTCTAGGGAATATGGGGTCTGTTAAGCCTTACTGTTTTCTGATTTTAAAGAAAAAGGATTTCAAAAAAGTCACATTCAGTTAAGGGCACTATTTTTGGTCTATTTTGGTTTTCTAAATATTTTCCAAATGTCAGAGATGTGCAATCAAAGAACGAAAGGAGAATAATCAATTTCTTCCTCTGATGAAGTACAAAAGCACAGCAGTCCACCTCCATGACTCACTTCCCTTTCTGAAAGGGACAAGCCAGGTGAGCAAGCCTCAGCTGCCTGCCCTGCAAACTGTTAGCAGAGTGGCAGCTAACGTTAATATGAAAAGTCTCTCAAAAACATTGCGCTGACTAGTGTACAAAGCTACGTCTTCTTTACAAATTCAAACAAATAATCAGAACAACAAATCAGGCACCCGAGGCTGAAGAATCCTTTGCACCTCTCAGAGGAACCAACTCTGTCTTCTCAAGCCAGTTCCAAGACCTCAACAGACTGCTCCTGGCAGACTGCACAGGCTGGAGGGAGAGAAGCAATCTCTAAGAATCTGGATCTCTATCAGGCATAATGAAACCTTTCTTCTTCAGTGCCAGTGAAGAGCAGTGAAAGAAAGGCTGAATGCACCTAAGCCAGGTCTTTAAATAGATTTTTATTCCACCCAAACAACGCCACCACAACTACATTTCCACACTTTCTTTGGAAGATAGCTACTTTATTTCACAAAAACCAGGCGCACTCTGCACAAGCCTATCAGCGCGCATTAACTTCACTAAATAAACCCAATCACACGATGCACAGCACATGCTAGCATAAAAAACTAGATGTTAACCAAGATACACCAGCTCCAGTCACACTCACTCTCCCCGAGTCATCGTGTTGCATCACTCTGGCAGGGAAGCAAAACGCTGGCAGCCGAATCGCTGGGCTTCTGCAGTGGGAATTCTGGACGACTTTCCCTAATTCTTTCAAGTGAAACATTCAGGCAGATCAGCGATGGCTTGGAAGACTACGTATAAATGCATAAAGGCAAAATAAAGCACACTTCAGAACATGAATCCAACAGATGTTCACACCGAGCTTTCTAAAAATCTCTGACCTAAGTTTCCAGGACAGAAAGAGTAATGAATGTCCCTTACCAGCGGTTCCACTGCTTCTAGGTTAAGTTGACCAGGTGAACTGCACTTCATCTATCTTGTCACCTAATATTCAAGTCTGCTGAATATTCAAGTCTGCTGAATATGCGAGTCTGCTGACAGACTCGTAGCCAGCCATTTCAGCCAGGGATTTATACTCACTTCTTTCTCAGACCCCTCAATTCTGTTTCCAGTTCAGCTGCTGGCCCTGATAAAACGTAGTCAGCTGACCACAAAGTTTCCCCACCCTCAGAATGGGCATCCTGAGTGTACCTTGAACTCAAACCTGGACTCAGGAAAGATATTCTCGGAGACCACAAGGACTACTGCCAGTAACTGAGTGAAACCAGGGCTTCAGTAAAGCACCATCATTTTCTCAGACCAGCCACCGGCAGGGGTCACCTACGAGGTTGAACACACTGCTACAAACTGAGAAAAACAAAGAGCAGGGAAGGTCTCAACACTAAATTTAAAAACTTTTTAATTCAAGTATTGCCTTTCCTAATTTGAGGGAGGGTCTACTTCATTTTAAGTCTATTTCGTTTGAAAGGTTAGCAATAGTGTTTTCATTTTTTAAATGTCCTTACTTGGAATAATAAAATAACTGGCAATCCTATGTTAGCCTCCTGCACTTTGGGGGAAATTTATAGCCCAGGAAAACCAGAATTCTGGTTTTGATGGCCTCAATCCTACTTTGTCTCTATTTAAAATGTCAAATTTTGGCCCTGGTTGGTGTGGCTCAGTAGATTGAATGCCAGCCTGAAAACCAAAGGGTCGCCAGTTTGATTCCCAGTCAAGGCACATGCCTGGGTTGTGAACCAGGTCCCCAGTAGGGGGCGCAGAAGAGGTAACCATACACTGATGTTTCTCTCCCTTTCTCCCTCCCTTCCCCTCTCTAAAAATAAATAAAATCTTTAAAACATAAAAGGTCGAATTTCAGAAAATTTTTATACATAGGTACAATATTTAAGATATGTAAGTGACTGAATATTTAGGTAAGAAATCCAATTCTTAGAGCATTATTTTAATAACTAGGAGACAAGTGAAGATAGGGGCATAGTTAGAGAAAGTCGATTTCATTGATACCAAAAATCAGTAATACCACTATCTTCACAAGGCTGTAGGGAGGACCAACTTAGATAAGCAGGAAAGGGCTTCACGATTCTGATTCTGATGCACCAGAAATGTCACAAAGCAAAGTCTCAAAGTATCCTAAGGAACATAGAAAGAACTCATTGTAGCCCTGCCCCTGACCACCTGCTGACCAGTTGTGTCATGGTGGCTAAGTTGTTTACATCTTTGAGCCTTTGCTTTTTCACCTGTAAAATGGGGATAACTTTCAGTCTCATTGTAAGGATCAGAAAAGAGTATACTTTTGCTGGTATATAGTAAATGCTCAACAAATTGTAGCTACTACTAATAGAATGTTTTATTTTATATGTAAGACAGCTAAATTACTTATCTAAAGTCACAACCTAGTGAGTGGCAAAGCCTAAATAAAGAACTCAGGCTCCTCAGTCTTACTCTAGTGTATTTGCTGGAATACAATGCTGCTGGAGGGGGTGGGATTGGGGGGGTGGTGTGCCTGACAAAACATTTCAGTACAAACAAAATTAACAGGTAAAATAAAACAATGGTTGACCAATATACAATTTTATGGCTGTCCTTTGGTATGTTAGGTAGCTGTGAATTTCTACAGCCAACTAATTTTTTTTCCATTTCTCAAATTTTAAAAAGCTGCTCCTGTACTTTCTGAAGAACTTGTTAAATTATGTTAGCTATATCTCACTAATTAAATTCCACGAGTACAAGACACCAAGTATTATTTATATTCCACTTAGACAATTTCCATTAAATAGTCAATTATTTAAAAAGTCTTTTAAGCTCAACCAAAGCAACTTCTGACTTAATAATTTTTTAAAAAAATCAACATTTTGCTCACTTAAAATAGGTTTTCTCAAATCCCTTAGGACAGGGGTGTCAAACTCATTTTCACTGGGGGCCATATCAGCCTCGTGGTTGCCTTCAAAGGGCCAAATGTAATTTCCATTCCTTAACAGTTAAGAGTAGTTACATTTATACAGTCCTAAAATCATTTCAGCCCCTTGAAGGCAACTATGAGGCTGATGTGGCCCCCAGAGAAAGTAAGTTTGACTCCTGCCTTAGAATTTCCACAATGATCTTGTACAGAAAGTCCAAGTGAGTCTGATTCACTTTTAAAAGGCACTTTGGAGGTAGTCTCTTCTAGCCTCTGAATTACGCAGGCCATCATTTAGTGAGGCCCCTTGGTCTGCGCTGGAGCAGGCTCTTCCCCACCTGCCTGTGTGGTGTACCGTCTTTCCCAGACTCTGCTGTCATGAGCAGACACATCTGCAAGCCTGGACAGGGTAAGGGAAAAGTTCTACTAGGTAAGAGAATCTTTCTTTATACGCAGCTGACTATACTGCCTGGAGATGAAACTTGATAGGCTGGCCTCAGAAGGACCTATGAGCTAACTGCTCACACAGCAGGCATTCAGGTGAGGCAAACACAATTCCACACCACACCCAACGCCATATTTAAATAGCATTTTTCTAAAGGAACTTGAGGAATGAATTTATCTTTACAGCATTCCAATGGTGAGGAAATCTTCCCTGACCAGCCCTTAACCTACCCTTGGTTGGAAGGGCTTCCACTGAGTTCCCTAAATATTCTGTACATATCTCTACCGCTGCCCTTATCCACCTGGGTCACCTTGTTCCCCACGACTCTGGGCCACATCTGAGTAGATTCTGTCCTTTTCACCACTGAGGGGTCCTCAGTGGGTAGGTTAGCACCCAACACACAATAAGTGCTCAATATGTGATCTGGTAACTGGAAGGAGAAAGCACTCAGGAAGAGAGCCTGAAGGGGAATTAATTAGCTTTCTTTAAGTGTCTTCAGATTCTGGATCAGATCAAAACTGTCATCTTTCTCTGAACTTCCCACAATAAACACTTATGAAGTCAAGTACTACAGGCTAGGTATGGAGGAGACAAAAATGAGCAAGACCGGAATCCAACCACACAAGGGAGCTTGTCGTGGTGGTGGGGGAGGTATGTGCATGTGTACGTGTACGTATCTGTCTGTTTGTTAAGGGGATGAGGAATAAACTGCTTGTCTCCTTGCCTGGTCCTTTCTTTCTCATTCTCAAACACTATCCTATGGAATCCTGCCCAATCAGTTTCACTGTTTTCATGCTGAAGTCATACTCAGAGGCTTTATGGTTCCACTTGCTACAGAACAAGGTCCACGCTCCTCAGCATGGCAGTCAAGGTCTTGAGGCATTCACTCCTGATGTCCCCTACTAAGTCTTTCCCAGACTACAGGGGCGCTGCTCCATTGCGGCCCCAGCTTAGAAAGCTCTTCCTCATCTCTCCTCTGCCTTACTGTACCGCACACCTTTGCTCACCTCCTATCTCACCTCCACCCACCGCAGCCCTGTTACCCACCCACTGGTGCCTGTGCTGATTTCTTCCCATCACATAGTACAACGATATTATCCCTCATTTTTATAGATTTTAAGTGTGGAGGCATAAAAGATTGATCATTCTGAATTGCTTTTACCTCTATTTTATATTACCTCTATTTTATATTACATAAACGCTCATTTGATGGTTTAACTCCCTGCATTATTATTGGATCAATAATATGATCCAATATTAGATATTTGAAACAGGTAAACTTATGCGACTGAACTTTAACATCATGGTACCAAAGGCCAACATTTAAAAAACAAACAGGGTACAGAGAGTACAAGTATTTCCAAAATGGTCTATTCTAAAATAAGCATTAAGGGAAACAAATTCTCACAAACCAAACAAAAAGACAATTCAAAATTTGAGGGTTAATTTTCCATTAAGATATTTTAAATGTAGTACGTTTTTGTTACATGGCAATTTAAAACCAATTCACCCCAAATTGCACTTCCCTGAAACTACCACTGGATACAATACTAACTAAATACATGTACAAGACTACAGAATACTTTTAACTCTGAATTTCAAATTTAAATACTATTCAGTGTTTCTTGAACCTCCTCTAGGGAAACCCATCACTACCTATCACTAACAGTGAATGCCCTTTATTTTGAAGAACCCCCTCATCTATGTGGTTCCCCAGTGGTGACAGCTTTTAAGGGGTTTTCCACAGAATCAACTGTTACCTACACCCACCAGACAGACCTCAATGCCAAGTCCTCTACTTCTGACTTCATTAAAAAATTTCCCCTGCAGTTTCAATTTTAACTCCTGAGGACATTAAACTCCCTGACTTGAGTGTTCCTGTATTTACCTAATTGTTGTACTTCACCCATCTGGGTGTACAGGATGACTTATCTCCATTTTTGTGAGTCACTGGGTTATTTGAGATCTTGGAGAAGTACAACTTAAGTCCCTCTGCCCCGTATTTATAGTTAAAGCAAAAAATTTAGTGTAGTTTTAGTCTTAATGATATTCACCACAGGAAACTTCAAACTTCATTATTTCAGCATATCATAAAAGTGATTTCAAATTTAGAGAATAAGCCCTGGTTTACGGAATACTCGCGAGGTACAGCTAAGGCACCAAAATTTGCTGTAGATGACCCACTTTGGTCCCTAGCCGGGGGCACAGCTTCGACTTCACTACACCCCCTGTCTGCTGCTCCCTCGCACCACCTTTTCCTTGCGTGAGTAATGTTAAGGGTCGAGAGTTTCCGTGGAGACAGGCTCACACTGCGCACGAGTGCTTGACCGGGACCAATGCATCACCCCACCTCATGACCGCCCTTGGGGGGCGCGGGAGGGGACGCTAAGACTCCTGTGTTCAATAATCCGCTCCTACCGGGACCGTGCGAGGGGCCTGAGAGGTTTGTACTGGGGGAGGAGGTTCCAAGGGCAAGTGTGCGTGGAGACTACACTAAATTTCTCCGTCTGGTTTTGGGAACAGAATCGAGGGCTTCCACGGGGTCCTCTAGGGTCCTTCCCCTCCCCTAGATATCACCGAGAGGTCCATCCACCAAACGTAAGGCCACCAAGGGCCATACAGTTGGGGAGGAAAGAGCTCAGAAACGCAACGAGAAGCGAGGCCGACTGAGCGCAGCCACTAGCCCTGGGGCACTGGGGACTCGGGAAGGGCAGTGCCGGCGGCAGGAGGGCTCAGCCTCGGATCCCTTACCCACGGTGGACTTGCAGGCCTCGCAGAAGGTGTCGTCGGTGAAGCGCTCCATCAGGCTGGTCTTGCCCACGCCTCGGGAGCCTATGATGATGACCTGCAGCTTGAAGTCGGCCGGCCTGGGGGGCTGCTTCCTCCGGCGGCCCTGGCCACCCGAGAGCGCCGGGGAACCCGCGCCCAGGCCGCCGCCGCCGACCCCTGCCCGTCTCTGCAGCGCGGCGCCCGGATCCATGCACGCATACGGCTCCCGCTCGGCCTGCCGCCCGCCGCCCCCCGCCCCCCGGACGCGCGCCCCGGGCTCCGGTGCCCTTTTGGCCTCCACCGGGCGCCAGGGGTCGACCCCAGGCTCGGCGTCTGCCCACTCGAACGGCCCCGGGGGCCCGTGGGTTTCGCGCTGCAGCTGTGCTGCTGGCCGCCTCCCTGCGCCCGCGTCCAAGCCGCCGCCGCCGCCACCGCCGGGAGAAGAGGAAGGGAAGCAGCTACTCCGCAGCAGCGGCAGGAGCATCCCGGACAAGGAGGGGCAGGAAGCGCAGGCGCGGGGCGGGAGGTGGGGGTAGCCGCGCCGGATTTGAGGACGATTCCACGCGCGCCCCCTGCCGACGGGAGGACCACCCGCCCCGCGCGCCTCTGCTGCTGCTGCTGCCGGCTTCACTCTTCACCTACTTAGATTTCTAGTAGCCTGCTGCTGCTGCTCGGCTTCCACTGTGTTCACCTTGCCAGCTCTCTCTTCCCTCTGTTTTCTTTCTGGCGGCTCTTTTATTTCTCCATTCTCCCCCACCTTCTCCCCTTTTCCTTTTCACTCCTCCTTTCAACGAGCAGCCCTGAAACACCTCGCCGGTTTATTAGACATCCTTTCCCCTAAACCCGTTACCCTCTCACGCTGTCTCTCCCAAATCATTGTCGCAACTCTCAGTGTTACCAGGCCGCTCGCAAGTCACTAAGCCAAGCCTCTGCTGTCTCACCCGGCCAACTCGGGGCTCCTGTCCAGACCCGCGCTCGCGCAGATCCCACTCACTGGAAGAAGTCCCGCGCTCCCGCGACCGGGCGGTAGACTTCATCTTTTCCTAACAGGTATCTTCCATTTCCCACAAGAAACTCAAGAAACCAGCTATTTTTACTCCTGATTTATGCCCCATTCAAGTTAGGAAGTGTCTACTTCGTTTAACTTTGAACATAAGTAAATGGGATGCTCCTTTGGGAAAGCGAGTAAGTTAGAACTCAAACAGTAGTAGGAAACTCCAAAAATTTAGGACTTAACGGACTCGGGTGTGTTTTGCCATTTCTATTTGAAAGGATTTAAGGATACAGAAAATCGCTGCTATGATTTCTTGCCAGGGATTTGTTTAGCAAATTCCTCAGCGTAAACTTGGGCACCTACCTCAGAACACAGGGTTCGAAATATGATAGGAGCTGGCACATTTGGCGATGATGATCACATAACTAACCAAATTTCAGCTTTATTTAGAACTGGGTTCAGTAATGCATAGTATACGTGGATGTTAGTCTACAAACCTCATTTGTAAAAATCTAGCATTGCCCACGAAGTAACTTGGAAATGTACATTTATAAGAGAATTCTCAGCTTTCCAAAAACAACCAGGGTAGGAATGTTTTCAGATTGTGTGAGGTTGTCTTGTGAAGTTGAAGACTTCTTGCCCAGCATAAAATATCTTCTCCATAAAGCAGCTGTCTAATTTCTTCCATTAGGATAACCGATGGGTTAAATGGCAGAGGTTCAGGTAGTACCTCCAGAGGGCACAGTTAAAATCCAACGTGCTACTTTACACCAACTATCTGTCACTACCTCGTGTTCCAGCATGTAGAACTATACCGGATACACAGTACAATTCAGCAAATATTTGTAAAAGGATTTAGGGCTCTGTTTTAAATCCAGGTTGTGAAATAAAGGTAACACTCCACCATCTTATTATTTTCCCTCTGAATTCCTTCCTGCCATTTTGCAAAGCCCCCTTTCTTCACAATCACTTTAATACCACCATCACCACCCAAGACAGAGAAGTTGCAACTTTTACAAATGGCCGGAAATGAAGAAGATACAGAGTAAAAAACAAAGAGTCAAGGACAGAATCTAGGGATCACCAATACTAACAAGATAGGCAAAGGAAGAGGGGCTTCCCAGGAAGCGAGAGAAGCATCTGAAGATACGGGGTCATGGGGAAAAGGGGAGGAGGGAGGGACCAGAAGAGTCACATACCACACAATGGTCAAGTAAAATAAGTACGGTATTCCTCACTCTGCGTGGCATTGAGGGGCCATAGAAACAGTCAAGCTCAAAGGGTCAAAATGCTCCTCATAATCTATGGGAAAAATGATTGTCCTATGACCTATAAAATTTTTGTCAAAACGTTGGAAACACTTTGTTGAGTTATAAGAAATAAAAAATATAGTAAAACTAGTATTTGAGACATTAACTGAAAGCATCAGAAACACTGAGAATGAGAGCACATTATGTTTCCTGTGTAGAAAACATCAAGGCTAGCTTGAGCCATCCTTGTGTTCTTGTGTAATTTTCTACATGGAGTGGACATCTTTCCTCTGCGGTAGTAAACTGTTATACTTCTGAGTTTGGATCAGCTTCCAATATTTTGTTCTTTGTGTTCTCAATGTGTTATGAAGTATCTCCAAAAGTCCATCCAATGTTAAATGTCTTGCTGGTATCACTTCCTCAGGGCCATCCTGTCCTTTTCATCATGACTGCTTTGCTCCTGTGTGTTGATAAGCTGATCTTCACCGAGTCCCTCTGTGTGAACATCTAAAATCTGTTGAAAGGCAGCAGAGTCACCAATCCCTTAGTCAGCAATTTCTCCTATAACTCTATTTATGTACATTAGAATTTTATTTCTGGCATTATCACTTTTTATTTCTTTGCTTTACTTCACCTCTCTTGGTCAGCTTCCTCTTTTGACTATCCATATTTGTAAAATGTCTTGTGGGGCCTTGGACAGCATAGCTCACTTGGTTGGGCATTGTCCTACAAACCAAAAGGTCATGAGTTCAATTCCTGGTTAGGGCAAATGCCTAGGTTGTGGGTTTGGTCCCTAGTCGGAGTGTGTATGGGAGGCAACTGATTGATGTTTCTCTCTCTCTCTTTTTTCCTCTCTCTAAAATAAGTATGTCCTTGGGTGAAGATAAAAATACAAAAAATAGATCCTAGCAAAAATTACAATCTTTGAAAAGATAGGCAACTACTTAAAAAATAATAATAAAACAAAATGTGGATTTAGCACTGGGAGACGAGGAGGCGAGACAGTGGCACTCTTTGCTGCCTGTGTGGGAACTGAATAACATACACAGAGAGCAGCCACCAACAGACTTGGAAAGAAGTGATGTTATAATAATAAAGAATCTGATTTCATGTTTCAATACTTGAGTGCTAACATCTTTTAAGCCTCACCCCTCCCTCCTACCCTCATCTCCTGCATGTGGACAAGCCGACAAAGCCCAGGTGCTGCCTCCTTTGGGAGGTTCAAGCCCCTTCTTGCCTAGTGCAGGAGCTCTCATTCTAGCCCACCCCTGGATCACAGTAAACGCACGAGCCAGTCTCCTTCCCTCTGCTCTCAGTCCACTTTAGAACTGGCTTGGGAAGTCCATTCTGTTCTTCCCAGAAAGCTTCAATTGTGTAAATAACAAACACACTCTCTTGGCTTGTGCATGATGTCATTAGTCTTGACATATACACCCAACTTTGGTGGAAGTCGTGTGTTCGTGACAGACATGATGATAACTGACTAAGAAGCACAGCTGGTATTTATGTAGTTCAGTCTGTGGACTGAAGTTTGTACTTTATGCAATTACTCATAGTTAATATACCATGGTAAGGGAAATTTGAATGGTTGGGGAAATGGTGTCATTTAATCAAAATGTGGTCATTGAAATTTCTGCTTATCAGAACCATGCCAAGAGAGGACTGTCTGTTTTGAAAAGTATTCATTACAATGAGGTGGGAATCAGATTGCATTATTATTCGCTGCTAACAGAACTCTGAGTCTTGTCCACATACTCACACTGCTCTGTGAAGTCATGTGCTTCAGGTAAAGCTTGCCCAAGCATCAAGATGTGGGGGGTAGGGGAGGACATTTTGATTTGTCTATGTCAATCACTCAGATTCTAGTTTCCTTGTTAGTAGGTGGCTTTGGAAATAGTATATAACTAAACTCTGGTCAATGAGACATGCAGGGAAATCTTTGGGAGGATAGAGCTGGTAAAAGGTTTTTAGCTCTTCAAAAAAGACCAAGGAAGAGATAGTTGCTTTTTTACCTCTGAAGGGTGTAATGCTTATAGGAGTTGCTGCCATTTTGAGGAGAGGTATATGACAGAGTGGAAGGATGAAAAGACCTATGTCTTAAAAAAAGATTTTATATATTTTTTATTTTTAGAGAGAGGGGAAGAGAGGGAGAAAGAGAGAGAGAAACATTGACATGAGAGAGAATAGAAACATTGATCAGTTGCATCTCACAGCATTCAACTGGGGACTGAACTCACAACCCAGGCTTGTGCCCTGACCAGGAATCAAACTGGTGGTGGGTCACTTTGCAGAACAGTACCCAGCCAACTGAGCCACACCAGCCAGGGAAAGACCTGTGCCTTTGATGTGGCTATGAAGTCACTGAATTAATCAACCATGGAGACCACCCCCCGCCCACACACACCTGCTTCTCCCTCCCTCCACACCCAGGAATACCTTCCTGTGAAAAGAATGAATTCTGTTGTCTAAGCATTGGAGTTAGGCTTCTTCATATTTGAAGTTGAAAGACTCCTAACAAATATAGGAATGCATACTTACAAATATGTTACAGAGGTCATCTCGAATTAACTCTAATCTTTTTTTAAGAAATATAATTCATAAACTTTGGTACTTTAATCATCAGTAACAAATTACTTGTGATGTGCCTGACCACTGATAACAACGCACAAGTGCTGCAGTTCAGAACTGTGCTCTGTACCAGCTGTGAGGGGAAGACCACGGATGGGAGCAGTCAGAGAAGAATACAAAGTCCAGTACATTTTCCAGTGCTGGAAATCAAAATAACATTCTATTGGATATGGAGACATATAAAAAAGTATTGTCTATAAACTCAGAGTGGATTGAGGTTTTATGGGGCTTAAAGCTTTTTCGATTTTGAGTTCTCCTTTTTAAAGAAATTTCAAAATTACAACAGCAAAACCATTAACTGTGAAAGGACTGAGATATTATATAACTTGCAAGCTAACAAGTTAGTTTGACCCAGGTTCATGGACGCTGGCAGAAGACAGAGGCTCCTGGGTCAGAGGCAAGTAGGTCTCAGTCTTGTTCCTCAGCTTTACTGAGATATAATTGACGTATAACATTGTATTAGTCCAAGGTGTACAATATAATGATTTTATATATGCATATACTACAAAATGATTACCGCAATAAACTTAGTTAACATTAGTTGTCTCACATGGTTCTAATTTTTTTCTTATAATGAAAACTTTTAAGATCTTTTCTCTTAACAACTTTCAAATATGCAATACACTGTTAACTATAGTCACCACACTGCACATTACATCCCCACGACTTATTTATCTTATACTGGAAGTTTGTATGTTTTTATAACTCATACCATACAGTATTTTTCTTTCTATGTCTATTTAATTTAGCATAATGCCCTCAAGATCCACCCATGTCGTTGAAAATGTCAGGATTTCCTTTTTTTTTTAAGGCTGAATAATATTCCATTGTGTTTTTGTTCTTTATTTATTTTTAAGATTTTATTTATTTATTTTTAGAGAGAGGAGGAAGGAGGGAGACTGAGAGGGAGAGAAACATTGATGTGAGAGAGAAACTCACATCAGCTGCCCCTCTCATGCCCCAACATGGGACCTGCACCCAGGCATGTGCCCTGACTGGGAATCAAACCGGTGACCCTTTGGCTCACAGCCCATGCTCAACCCACTAAGCTACACCAGCCAGGGCTGTATCACATATTCTTAATTGGTGTATCTATCAATAGACTCTTAGGTTGCTTCCATGAACTTGGGTGCAGATATCTTTTTTGTGATAGCGATTTCATTTCTTTTGGATAACGATCCAAAGGTGGATTTGCTGGATCAGATGGCAGTTCTATTTTTAATTTTTCGAGGAACCTCCATACTTTTTCCTATAGATGCTGCACTGGTTTATATTCCTACCAATAGTGGAAGATATAACAGACCTTATTGGTTTATTGTATTACTTTATTACACCACAGTGGGCAGCATGAACTTCATATTCACCTCAATCCCTTTTGTTGCCAAGTCCCACAGGTGCTGTGAGGCTGGGCCCAGGTGGATACCACACTCAGCTGGGCTTGCATCGCAGCTAAGGAACCTCAAGCTTGGGAAAGCCCACTCTGTAATGGGGCTGCTGGCCAACCTGCCCAACTTTTGCCGCGAGGAAGTCCTTGCCTTTGTTACACTAGTCAGAAGACAAATCTCTCTCTGCTCTGAAGGGAGACAGAATCTCCTCCCAAAGTTGTTTACTATACGTTCTTAAAAATATCATCCTAACAACAGCTGTCAGTGTTCCTGTTTACAAGATGTGCAGAAATATGAGAAACCCATGGAGAATTGTCTCCCAACAAATATTCTGTAAAAAGTGAATGTTTATTTCAAATGAGAAAATAAGTACCAATAAATAAATTTGTAAAAAGCTGATACATGCTCTGAACATTATTTAAAATTAGGATCTGGGGAATGGGCCACAGGCAAGAAGAAGTCCCTGAAGCAGCCCAAGAAGCAGGCCAAGGAGATGGATGAGGAAGATAAACAATTCAAGCAGAAGCAAAAAAAGAAAAAAAAAGAAGCAGAAGAAACTCAAGAAGCTAAAAGTGAAGACTTCGGGAAAGGGCCCCATGGCCACAGGTTGAATTAAAAAATCTGGCAAAAAAGTGAGCTGTTCTTGTGCCTGGGGCAATGGTGATCCTCAATTCCATTATTGTTTTTGTTTTAGATTTTACTTATTTATTTTTAGAGAGGGGTAGGGAGAAAGAAAGGGAGAGAAACATCAATGTGTGGTTGCCTCTTGAGCTCCCCACACCGGGGACTTGGCCCACAACCCAGTCCTGTGCCCTGGCCGGGACTCCAACCAGGGACCCTTTGGTTCACAGGCCAGTGCTCAATCCACTGAGCCACCCCACCCAGGCTCCTGTGTTTACATCAGGATTCCCTGTCATCACCTGTTAGCTAAAACGAAGTGTTGTCTTGGAGCCTTTAGAATATTTAAGAATAACTTTCGTAAAACAAGTACATAAATAATAATCATTCAGTGGCTCATCTCCTTAGTTCTTCTCACTCTGACATTTCATCGTTAGCTGTGAGGTCAGAGAAAACCCAGAATCCTGCCAAAGTGGCACCGAATAAAGCTCGTGTGTGGCACTGCCAGCGGTGGTCATGTCTTTTTCCTTAGGGACTCTGAAACTCACCAGACCTGCCATGTTACTCTATCCAAAAACTATCCTCTATTTTTTTTAAAAAGAAAGTCAAGTATCTAACCAGGACAGTGCATCTAACATCACAAAATTCAGAAAGTGGGAACCACAGGCAGCCCCAAAATGTCTGTGAAGATGGCCTCGGTAATGGCAGGACTGCCAATGGCTGCATTTCAGATTTGGTATGTTGTGCGGAAGCCAGAAGAAAGCTTTTAATTGGAAAAGAGGAAGTGTCAAGAAGTTTGAGCTCAGTCCAAAGTCAAAACGCAAAGAGTGATTTGGAAATTGTCACTGTTTAAAATCTGTGTATAAGGCAATAGTAACATTTCTGGTTCTCCAATTCTGGAAAATCGCAGAGCAGTTTTTGCTACACAAGAGTAATTATCTTTTTTTCAGGAATTATTTGGTTGAAAGGAGCAGAAATCTACTCAAATGATCACAAATCCAAAGTTAGAATTTGTTGTCTTATACCTCAAGAATTTGTTTTCTTGGACAAACAGGCCCCAGGAGGTGCTCCACTTGGGTACTACAAAGTCAGAAACAGCAGAAAGAAAGAAGGAGCTTCTACCTTATGTGACAGCATGGATGGAACTGGAAAGCATTATGCTGAGTGAAATAAGCCAGGCGGTGAAAGACAAATACCATATGATCTCACCTTTAACAGGAACCTAATCAACGAAACAAACAAACGAACAAGCAAAATATAACCAGAGACACTGAAATAGAGAAGAGGCTAACAGTGACCAGAGGGGAGAGGGGAGGGAATTTCAAGGGAAAGAGGGAAGGGTTTATAGGAACAAGTATAAAGGACACATGGACAAAAACTAGGGGGTGGGTAGAAATGGGAGGGAAGTAGGGAGGGTTGGTGGGTGGGCTGGGATGGGAATAAAAGGCAGAAAACTGTACTTGAACAACAATTTAAAAAAAAAAGAAAGAAACAATGTGCTGGGCTGAATTGCGTCTGCCGCCTCCTCCCAATTCATTTGGTGTCATCCTAACCCCCTAGTACTTCAGAATGTGACAGTATCTGGAGATAGGCCCTTTACAGAGGTAAAGTGTAGTAAGGTCGTATGGGGGGCCCTGATCCAATGTAACCAGTGTCCTTCTAAGAAGAGGAGGTTAGGACACAGGCATATAACAAGGAAAGACCAGGTGAGGACACAGAGAGAAGACAATCATCCACTAGCTGAGGAGAGAGGCCAGAACAAACCAACCCTGGTGACACCTTGACCTTGGATTTCCAGCTTCCCGAACATTAGACATTTCTGTTAGATATTTCTGTTTAAGTCCTCTCCTCCCCTGTCCCACGCTGGGCACTTTGTTCTGGTAGCCCTAACAAACTCACACACAGGGGTTATAAAGTTACAAAAATCTCTCTTCTGCTCTCCTCAGCTCATTGCCTAACTTATCTGCATCTACAGATGGTTTTCTCTGATGTGGTGCACATCCCACGGAGATGAGCTCACCAGCCTTGATTCTAGGTGATCGCTCTCAGCTTTATTGCTGCATACCGACTACCCGGAGTCTCCAAAGCAGAGAACATGACTAATGAAGTTGGGTCAAATATCCATCCTGGTACAACAAGGGAGGGGAGAGTCACACGTGCCATTGTGGAAACCTGGCCCTCCTGATGTCAGTAATGCGCACCTGATACGTGGCTGGGGGAGACAGGCTACTGTAGTTATTCTAAGCAAATCTGAGAGGTGAAAGTATAACTCTGAAAGCCAGCCAGCACATTGTGGCTGGACCAAACTTCTTGTATCTCCCAGCTCTTAGCTGGTAAATGGACAGTGAAAGGTAATGAAGAGAGGACATGGTCTAGCAGTTAATTCCAAAAAACCTGGAGGCTTTTAGACATGTAAGAAGTCGGTGATGACTTTAATCAAAACCAGGAGAAGAGCAGGACTGAGCTTCGCACATGTACATACACGCACACACTCCCCAGTTATCATTTGGTGATGTTTCTTTCTTCACTCCTTAATTCTGTTCTTTTATTATCAGCACAGACAAAATGTGCACACAGGGACAGAATGGAAAGGAAACACCCAATGTGCTTTTTCTGTTGTGTTCTCTTTTAAAAGTGAATACAGATCCCACATCTGAATAAAGATAGTTCTATGTCCTTGGAAAATTTTAGTTAAATAAGTATCCATGCTCTTTTTTTTTTAAAGGAAAATTAGAAAATGTAAATATACTTATTAATGTACTTGGTTTCAGATTACAGAAATTTAACCATGACAAGCTTTAGCAAAACAGGGAAATTTAGTTTTTGGTTATGTCTATATCACATAGAATCCACAGAGAGAAATGCAAGTGGACTACTCTGAATCAGAACTGGAGCCCTGGCTGGTGTGGCTCAGCGGATTGAATGCTGGCCTGTGAACTAGAGTGTTGCTGGATAGGTTCCCAGTCAGGTCACCTGCCTGGGTTGTGCCAGGTCCCCAGTAGGGGACACCCAAGAAGCAACCACACATGGATGTTTCTCTCTTTCTCTCTCTCTTCTCCTCCCTCTAAAACTAAATACATAAAATTAATTTAAACAAAAGAACCAGAGATGCAAATGGTATCAGCATCTTCTCTCACCTTTCGGCTGTGCCCCTCTCGGGTGTCAGTCCTTTGCTTATCTCTTGTTTTGCTGTCTCTTGTTATGTCAGTTCCAAGAAAAGGAGCAGGCTGTTATCGGCATTCCCCAGAAAGGAAGACTATAAACTTACATCTCTTTGTTCTATCACCAAATTCCCAGGGAAGGCCCCTGATTGTCCTGGCATGGGTCTGTGCTCCATCTTTAGACCAATGGAAAGCGGCAATGACAGTGACGTCACCTAAGAACACTGCTGCTCTGACATCTGCTCTGACTTAGCCAGATCCATGCACAGAGGAGGTGGATCCCAGGAAAGCATAGCCAGGTGGTTGGAATGGCGTGGGTTGTGAGCTGGGGGACAGAATTACAGCTGTTTGGTGCCACAAACAGGCAAAAAGAAGGAGAAAGATCTATAATCACAGCATTTAAAGGTAATATTTGAAAACATTTGAATGCCTTTTTTTTTCACTGCAAAAGGACACTCTGTTCACACTTTAAGATAGAAATAGTGTAGGATTGTGTGGGTGTTTTAAAGTTTTCTTTTTTAAAGTATATTTTATTGATTATGCTATTACAGATGTCCCATGTTTTTCCCTTTATCCCCCTCCACCTGGTACCCCTAACTCCCTCCAGCTTATTACCCCTTTGTTCATGTCCGTGAGTCGTACATGTAAGTTCTTTGGCTTGTACATTTCCTATACTATTCCTAACCTTCCCCTGTCTATTTTGTACCTACTACTTATGCTTCTTATTCTCTGTACCTTTTTTTCATTCTCCCCCTTCCCTCTCCCCACTGATAATCCTCCATGTGGTCTCCATTTCTGTGATTCTGTTCATATTCTAGTTGTTTGCTTAGTTTGTTATTATTTTTCTCTTTGTTTTTTGTTTGTTTCAGTTGTGGATTGTTGTGAGTGTATTGTCATTTTACTGTCCATAGTTTTGATCATCTTCTTTTTTTCTATAAGTTCCATCGACATTTCATATAATAAGGGCTTGGTGATGATGAACTCCTTGAACTTTGCCTTACCTGGGAAACACTTTATCTGCCTTTCCATTATAAATGATAGCTTTGCTGGATAGAGTCATCTGAGATGTAGGTCCTTGCCTTTCATGACTTCAAATACTTCTTTCTAGTACCTTCTGGCCTACAAGGTTTCTTTCGAGAAATCAGCTGATAGTCTTATAGGAACTCTTTTGTAGTTAACTCTCTTCTCTTAGTGCTTTTAGGATTCTCTGCTTATCTTTAATCTTTGGCAATTTAATTATGGTGTATCTTGATGTGCTCTTCTTTGAGTCCAACTTGTTTGGGACTCTCTGAACTCCCTGGACTTGTATATCTATTTCCTTTGCCAGCTTAGGAAAGTGTTCTTTCATTATTTTTCAAATAAGTTTTCAATTTCTTGCTGTTGTTCTTCTCTTTCTGGCACCCTTATGTTTGGATATCGGAACATGTAAGCTTGTCCCAGAGATTACTAAGCCTCTCTTCACTTTTTTGAATTCTCATTTCTTTATTCTGTTCGGATTGAATGTTTATTTCTTCCTTTTGTTCCAAATCATTGATTTAAGTCCCAGTTTCCTTCCCTTCACTATTGGTTTCCCGTACATTTTTCTTTATTTCATTTTGTATAATCTTCACTTCTTCTTTTATTTTGTGGCCATACTCAATCATTTCTGTGAGCATCCTGATTACCAATGTTTTCAGCTCTGCATCTGATAGGTTGCTCCTCCTCATCGCTTAGCTCTTTTTCTGAAGTTTTGATCTGTTCTTTCAGTTGGGCCATATTTCTTTGTCTTGGCACACCTGTTTTGTAGTAAGGAGCAGAGCTCTGGGTCTTTGCCAGGGTGGGGCAACCCACTTGCTGCATTGTGTTGCTGTATGTGGGGGAGGGGTCAGAGAGGGAACAATGCTGCTTGCTTGGCTCTCACCCTACTTTCAGTCGCTTTCCCTGCTTCGTACATGTGAATTGCACCCTTTCACCTGCTGCCCTGGTGCCGATACCTGGTTGGGTGGGCTTGCGTACATTCTAGGACCCCATGGGCACCTCCAACATACTCTCCTGTAAGACTGGCTGTTTCTTCCCCCTGCCCCAACCCCCACAGAAGTTTTGAGGCTTTATTTTCCTGGTGTGAAACGCTGGGTTGTGTGGTCTCTCTTGCTCCCTGGCTGTTCCTTCTTGTTTATCTGCATGAGAACATAAGAATGCCTGGTCTGCCAGCCGTTGCCTTGCCACATGTCCTCTCAGTCCCAGCTGCCCATCTCTGCCCCTCCTACTGGTTTGGATAAATGTCTCTTCTTTAATTCCTTGGTTGTTGGACTCCCATACAGTTTGATTTTCTGGTGGTTCTGGGATTTTGTCTTTAAATTGGTAGTTATCTTTCTTTTGTTTGTGCAAGGAAGCAAGGCATATCTGCCTATGCCTCCATCTTGGCCAGAAGCCTAAAGTTTTCTTTTAGTATTAATATGTAATTTCTAAATTTACAATAAACTCTGCTTTTATCATTTAAAAATAACTTATTTTTAACAGGTAAGAAGAGAACTATATCAGGAGACATCAAGTTTTTCAAAGTGTTATATCTGTCTACTGAACAGTTGTAACCTATGCATTGAACAGACATGATTTATGAGGGGTCATCATGAAATAATTTTATTGTGTCACTGTTCTTTTAAATTTATTATTTTTATTTTTAATTTCATAGTATATTTTATTGATTATACTATTACAGTTTTTCCAATTTTTCCCCCCTCCACCTTGCATCCCCAACCCTCTAACTCCCCCACCCTTAGTTCATGTCCATGGGTTATACATATAAGTTCTTTGAGTCCTCTGTTGCCTATACTATTTTTTGACTTCTCTCCTTCTATTTAATGCCTACCAAGTATGCTTCTTCTTCTCTGTACCTTTTCCCCACATTTCCCCCTTCTCCTTCCCCACTGAAAGTCCTCTGTGTGGTGTCCATTTCTCTGATTCTGTTCTTGTTCTAGTTGTTTGCTTAGTTTTTGTTTTTGTTGTTTTCTTTCTTTTATTTTTTTAGGTTCATCTGTTGATAGTTGTGAGTTTGTTGTCATTTTACTGTTCATATTTTTGATCTTCCTTTTCTTAGATAAGTCCCTTTAATATTTCATATAGTAATGGCTTGGTGATGATGAACTCCTTTAACTTGACCTTATCTGGGAAGTACTTTATCTGCCCTTCTATTAAAAATGAAAGCTTTGCTGGATAGAGTCATCTGGGATGTAGGTCCTTGCTTTTCCTGACTTCAAATACTTCTTTCCATCCCCTCCTTGCCTGTAAGGTTTCTTTTGAGAAATCAGCTGATAGCCTTATGGGAACTCCTTTGTAGGTAATTCTTTCCTCTTGCTGCTTTTGAGATTCTCTCTTTGTCTTTAATCTTGGGTAACTTAATGATGATGTGCCTTGGTGTGTTCCTCTTTGGGTCCAACTTCTTCGGGACTCTCTGGGCTTCCTGGAATTCCTGGAAGTCTATTTATTTTACCAGATTGGGGAAGTTTTCCTTCATTATTTGTTTAAATAAGTTTCAATTTCTTGCTGTTGTTCTCCTTCTGGCACCCCTATGTTTGGATATCAGAACATATAAGCTTGTCCCAAATATTCCTAAGCTTCTCCTCACTTTTTTTGAATTCTTGTTTTTTTATTCTGTTTGGATTGAATGTTTATTTCTTCCTTTTGTTACAAGTCATTGATTTGAGTCCTGGTTTTCTTCCTGTCACTGGGTCACCAAGGCTTTAAATTCTCTATTAGATAGGTTGTCTGTCTCTTCATTGCTTAGATCTCTTTTTGAAGCTTTGCTCTGTTCTTTCATTTGGGCCATATTTCTTTGTCTCCATGTACCTGTTAAGTTGTAAGGGAGCAGGGCCTTAGGTAGTCACCTGGGCTGGGCAACCCTCCTTGCTGCACTGTGGTGCTGCCTGTGGGGGAGGGGCCAGAAAGGGAACAATGCAGCTCCCCTGCTCATCTCTAGCCCACTTTTCAACAAACTCTTGTGTGAGACTGGGTGTTTTTCTCACTGCAGCAACTACCATAGTCCACAGCCAGCTCTGAGTCTCAGTTTCCTCTTAAGTCAGTCTGCTGCCTTGCTGCAGCCAGCCCCCAACATGTGGTCTGCTGCCTCACTATGGTTTCTCTCCACCTGCCACCTTACCAGTCTGGTTGTTCTGTTTGACTGTTTCTTTAATTCCGTGGTTTTCAGAATTCTGTGTAGTTTGATTTTCTGGCACTTCTGGTTGTTTATTGATTTTAGATTGGTTGTTATCCTCCCTTTGGTTGTGTGAGGAAGTGAAGGGTTTCTGCTTCTGCCTCCATCCTGGTCAGAACTCCCATTCCTTTTTTAAATTTACTCAGTGGGGCTAGTTTTCTCTGTACCTGGACAAGAATTTGAGCAGCTCTATGACTCTGCAGTCCACTCTTAAGTAATGCAAATTGTCTCAATACAGAAATGAGCATTTCCAGTCTGCTGCAATTTTCTAAACTCGAACATAGTTTAATTGAGGTGTCTCCTCTCTACCAGGTGGGAAGCCTACAGTCAGGGGAAGAAGTACTTCTCTCTTTCCCCACCCACTGTTCTACTTCTTCCCACATCCCTGCAGTTTGCTAACCATGGTTCCTGACCCTTTCAGGGTTGGTGTTCCATGGGGGTAATGGGGAGACAGGAGAAGGAACAATCAGGATTAAATGACACTGGCATGAGTTGGCTTCTTGCTCTCTGGTGCTGGCAGACGTGTAAGGCTGATTCTGTCTTTCATAAGCATTTGTGTGGGCACCTCAGAGGACTTTCTCCAGATGCTCACAAGATGGGCATCTCCCACTTGCAGTTCCCTATTTGGGGTTATGATTCCTTCTGGTTCATTGTATTTTGCTTAGAGCCATGGCAAATGAGCAATACCTGTGGCTCATTGCCCCTCCAGGTGGCCCTCTTACAGAAGATCTGTGGGCAGGGGCTCTGCCCGCAGGCCCCCCCCCACCCCCCCAGCCACCAAGGATGAGAATAAGTTTATTAAGACGTGATCTGCTTGGAGAGGAAAGGTGACTGATCCCTCAAAGGAGAAGAGCCAAGAATCTGTTCCTCAATGGTCTTTTATTGGGTTTAATTTGCATAGGAATACAGGGTATATACTTAAAGCTCATCAGTCATTGTCAGGCAATAATGACCAAACAATAGATAACATTCAAAGAACTATGCGGGCTATTCTGAGTCAGGGTCAGATAGTTAAAGGGTCATAAAACTTTAAGGAACAAACCCACTTCATGTTTGGACCCTTATCATTTAAATTGAGGATATCAGCAAAGTAGATTTCATAGGATGTTATGCATTCTTTCTTAGGCTCGATCACCCTAGGGAACCTGCCCTTTCCAGCACAGGGCCACACCCACCTCTGGCATTGTTTCGGGCTTAAGTCAGGCAGGGGAAGTAAGGCAGCCAAGAGATTAGGAGACTTCTTGCAGACAGAATGAAGACTCAGGCTATGTCAAAGCTGAGGGGCGAGGGTCCATCACCCCCTTTCTTTTTTTTTTTTTTTACAATGCTTTTATTTTTTTATTTTTTTTCTTTACTCCCATCCCAGACCACCCCCCAGTGCTCCCCACCTCCCTCCCCTTTCCATCCCCCTTAGTTTTTGTCCATGTGTCCTTTATACTTGTTCCTGTAATCCCTTCCCTTTTTCCCTGAAATTCCCTCCCCTCTCCCCTCTGGATACTGTCATCCCCTTTTCTATTTCAATGTCTTTGGCTATATTTTGCTTGCTTGTTTGTTTAGTTGCTTAGGTTCCTGTTAAAGGTGAGATCATATGGTATTTGTCCTTTACTGCCTGGCT
>PVKM010018590.1:0-24939 GCA_004027735.1 Carollia perspicillata | reverse complement strand
ACTGCTGGCAATGGAGACGGCTCCAGAGAGAGGAGAAAAAAGAGAATGACTGAATCCAGGCACTGCTTACCTAGGATATACGTGCTTGCTCTGACAGGAAGGCTGTGTTTTATTCTGGTACTCACCCAGAAAAGCAGGGGCTAGAAACAGTTGGGTTTTGCATGGATGGGAGAAGCCACATGTGCTTACAGGTAACCGGGTAACCCTAGGCGGAGGAGAACCCCAAAGGCACTGGGACTGCATTTCTACCCTCCCTGTGACATGAACTCCGGAAATACAAAGTAAGTTCAGTTTCAGAAAATAATTACATTTCTTGCTCATCTACTTTTAATCTTATTTTTACCCAAGACAAAGAATAACTTTAGAGGGGGGAAATTAGTTCCTTGTTGCTGATTGTGAATGTGCTGAGGCAGGAAATAGAAATATTATTTGCAAGACTGTAAACTTTTGAGGCCAGTGGCTGCACAAAATTCCTAAAAGGACTTTCCTATTAATATCTGATGCATAGAGAAGGGAGAAAGAAAGCAAAACAACCATCACCAGCAGCGCTTGATGCTGAGCAAGTCACACCAAGAACCCGAGTCACCAGTTAGCATTTTGCCTTTTTCCTTGCCAGGCTCCTTTCCCTGAATTGTACAGCATGTTAGACTTGAACAATTACAGCTTCCAGGATCCACGATGCATCATTAAATAAGTTAGGGAATTAATTAAAGGGGGTCCTGTCTACCTGCTTTCATTGTGTTCAATCTCCTGGACCCCATTTCAGCAAGTATTTCTAAGCCAGGAGTTTGCCCATAAAATGATCTCACATTAGCAAAGCATACTGGGTTTCATTTCCTCTTATGCAATTATCTATTAGTAATTGAAGAAGACATTACAGCATAATAAATAATTGAACATAAATCAAACAACGCTGGAGTCACTTTGGCTGAAGACAGGTGCATATGTCACGACTGAAACTCCAAGAGTGCAAAGCACCCTCTTCTTGCAGTTGTCTGTCTTCTGGGAGTGTGAGATTCTCACTGTTGCACATCCTCTTTTCATAGGTGAAAGGCAGACCCTGAAAAGGTTGGACCATCTGCTCAAATGTAAAAGAAGTTAGCAGTGAAGTCAGGGTGTCACCAGGAGAGTTTCATTTGTCTGACAAGGGGCCTCACAAGGTGGCCTTTATTTGGGGGTTTGATTTATCACAGCCCAGGACCTCCCAGATTCAGAGACTTTCTACATCAGTGCAGGACAGCAGGATATTCTCTCAGGTGTTGGGGGAGAGCTTGATTCAATGAAGCCTGTAGAAATGGAGAAAATACCCAAATGCTAACGTAGTCACTTAAAATGAAGAAATATGGCAGCCTGGGGGCAGGTTTCTGCATTTAGTTGCACAGATAGTGCCCTGCATAACTCTAGGGGGTACCATTCATGTTAGGGTTCTTGCCAAGGACACAGTTTTCTCTCCTGGATAAAGCCCTTCCTGTATCCTAGAAGGCCAGAGGCAACTTGGTTTTACAAATGAAGAAACAAAAGGCCAAGGTAAATTGGCTCTATAGCAAAGAAACACATTTATCTAGTGGCAGAACTTGGGCTCAAACATATGTCTTCTGGTTCCTAGTCTAGTCTTCCTTGTCATTGCATGTTGACTGTCTACGTTGCATACAATATGACTCTTATTTATAGAACATTTTTGAAATAATGTCATTTCAGAAAGAGGTGAGACAAGATTTGGAGGAGGGGAAGGGTGCTGGTGGGAATGAGGTGGGCGCAATTATAAAAGGCCAATATGAGGGATCCTGGGGGTGATGAAAATATCATATATCTTGATGTGATGGTTCATACATGTACCTATACACATGATAAAATTGTGTACAACTAAGGATACACACAAAAATGGGAATAGCCCTGGCAGGGTCGCTCATTTGGTTGGAGTGTCATCCCATACACCAAAAGGTTGTGAGTTCCATTCCTGGTCAGGGCACATGCCTAGGTTGTGGGTTCACACCCCAGTCAGGGCCCATACAGGAGGCAACCAATTCATGTTTTTGTCATGTTGATATTCCTCTCTCTCTTCCTCTCTCTCCAGCCCCTTTCCTTTCTAAAATCAATAGATATATACTTAGGTGAGGATTCAAAAAAAATGGGCATTGATAAAAATGGGGAAATCTGAGTAAGATAAATAGATTTTATCACTGTCAATGTTCTGGTTATGATATTACAGTTGTCCCTCTGTATTCAAGGGGGATTGGTTCTGGGACCCTCTGTGGAAACCAAAATCTGGGGGTGCTCAAGTCCCTTAGATAAAATGGTGCAGCATTTGTCTATAGCCTCTCTTTGCGTATAGGCTACAGTAGAGTACACATTGCCACATTTATGTGGATCCAGTGTTGTTAGTGCTTAGTTCATGGCAAATTCAAGTTTTGCTTTTTGGAACTTTCTAGGAGCTTTAAAAAATATTTTTTATAGTTGATTAATCAATAGATACTGAATTCATGGATGTGGAGGGTCAACTATATACTATAATTTTGTAAAACGTTACCATTGGGGAAAACTGGGTAAAGGGTGCATGAGGACTCTGTATTATTTCCTACAACTACATGCAAATCTACTATTACCTCATTAAAATTACAATAAAAAATAAATGAACTAAGATTCAACATAATAACTTTATGTCCTAGTTACATTTTCTACTCTTGAAAACATTGTGAAGTTTTTATTATGAAACTTTTCAAACACATAGAAAAGGCACTATAATGAACACCCATGGACATATCACCTAGAATGTGTTAGTATTTTGACATTTTTTACTTACTTATTTAAAAGTAAATACAGACACATACACTTCACCCCTAAGTATGCAAATTGGCATTCTAAAGAATAAGATCATTTTTCTACATAATCACAATACTATTGTTACACACAACAAAAATTAACAGTAGTTTCTTAATACTATCTAACAAGTTAGTCCATATTCAGATTTCTCCAATTGTCTCATACCTATTTTTTAAAGCCAGGATCCAAACAAGAATAATGGGTTACATTTGTTTTTTATGTGTCTTACAATCCTTTATAGCTATTGTCCATTTTCTGTCTACCGTGCCATTTCTGAGGACCATACAAGGAGAGGAGGGAAGGACAGGTGCCGCATGCTGTTCCCCCAGCAGGTTCCTGGAGCCGAAGCAACTACCACACCATATTTGAAAGTGTGGCAGGCTTTTTTATCTTGCTGCCAAAGGCAGAAACAAGGCTTACCCAACACGGCTAGAGGGCTGGGCTCCATCCGCATCTCTGCCCTGGTCCACTGTTCTTGCATGTTCCTAGCCAACATCCCTTCAGGTTTCACCATTTCCATGGATGTTAGCCTAACTCTGAAATGTTGGCACTTGTGTCTCTTTACCTGAAGGCTCTCTGTGGTCACTTGAACTCATTTTGCCTGTGCTCATGGGAGGCTAGGAGGACTAGGAATTAAACACCCCCCAGGAGCAGCCACCAACCTCTGATGATTGACAGTTGGGGAACAATACACAGCTGTTGGGTTTCTCTGCTAGGTGAATCCAAGATGCATATTCTGCACTGGTCCAAGTGCACTAGTGTGGCTAGGCCCTATTTGCCCACAGTCATGACTTAGCTGATGACACCCTTTATATTGGTTTCCTTCCTTTCCCTTCCCTTCCCTGTTTCTCGGCCTTCCTCCTACTCATGTGTCCTTGGATCCTCCTGATGAATTACTTGACTTGAATCCTTATTTTAGGGTTTAGTTCTGGAGGAACCCATATGAACATACTTCTCTAAGTCTTAGCTGGAACCAGTAGGACATGTGGCTTTTGCTTTCTTGTGCATACAGTTCGTGTTGACTTGCCAAGAAAACAGTTCAGTATTTAAAAAAAAGATTGAGAATTTAGGATGAAAGGCTTTTTCCTACGCATGAAAGTGTGATCTGTGATCAGATCTTACTTGGAAGGAGAATAAGACCTCTAAGGGTAAGACACCCTGGAAAGGTGGTTTTTGTTGTTGTTGTTTTATCATATCCATTAAGAGAAATGTAAATTCTAGAACTACTGTACGTTTTGGGAACTTTGCAAGTACAATATTCTTTTTTTCCCCCTAGGGAAGAAATTTTGCCTAGAACTCTGCTTATAATTAACAACATGTAGTTAAACTAATAATGGTTCATTAGATAGAATGAGAACTTTTAACAACGGCAGCTTTCAATGGGAGAAAGTACGGGTCTGATCCAGGCTGACTATAAGGTATTATTTCTCAAGCAGTTTAGCAGAGGTAAGGCAGAGCAGATTTATTTAGATTGTTAACCTCGGGAAATAAAACTAGAGCCCAGTGCAGGGTTTGTAAAACAGTCACATCACCCACATTGGGGTGCTTTCCTTGGCAGCAGAAAAGAGAAAATGATGGAAAAGGCAGGGCATTAGGTGGTGTATTATGACCCAAGAGCCTTGGACAATAGGTGTCCCCTCCAGCTTTGTCTTTCTCCTCCTGGAGCTAGTTAGGGTTTGATGTGTGTTAGAACAAGTGTTTCTGTGGTCAGACATGCCTCTTTCTCCTTGGTTTGAGGTGGTTTATTGGCCAATCTGTGCAGAAAAGCCACCATAAGGATTTCTATGTCAATAGGGGAACAATTTAATAATCACAGATCCCAGGAAGATCTACACAAAGGGGAAATAAAGAGTGGGATACAGTGTGCAAATAATCAAGGGGTGATCTTGCCTCTACCAGGAAGTGCAGGTATAGTGGGGAGGCACAGTGGGTTTAGTGGGATCACCACTGATCAGGTTTATTACTTTATTGGCCCTTATGTGCTTAGAATGTTAAAGTTGGACATTTAAAAATATATTTTTTTAAAGTTGGAATAATTTTATATTTGCTGAATATTTGCAAATAATGCTACAGATCATTCCTGTATACCCCTTACCCAGGTTCCTCTGTTGTTGATTTACATTATCATGTGTATTTATCAAAACTAAGTAATCAACAAGAATGTGTTACTATTAGCTAAACTCCATACTTTATTAAGATATCATCAGTTTTTCCACTGTGTCCTTTTTCTGTTCCAGGATCCAGAGCAGGAGATCATATTACATTTAGATGTTGTGGCTCCTTCGTCTCTTCTGATCTGTGACAGTTTTTTGTCTTTGTTTTTCATGACCTTGAGAGTACTGCTCAGGTGTTTTGTAGACTGTCTCCCAATTTGGGCTGCTCTTGGTGAGACTGCTGTTAAGGGCTTTGGGGAAGGATTTGACAGAGTGAAGTGCCCTTCCAGTTCTGTCATGTTGGGGGGTACATGCCACTAAAATGACTTGTCACCGGTGAAGTTAACCTGGTAACCAAACCCTGAGTTTTAACTATTTCCTTTCCATCTTCAGGGCAGGAGCATAGCTAGTGGGAATGCTTTTGGAGTAGGGGGGTCTGAGAGTTGAGCCAAACCGCACCTTCTTGAAGAGGATGGGCACAACAGATCTGGGGCAATGAGGCGAATCTGTTGACAAGAATAAAAATGATTCCATCCCACTCCTGACCATAATGGAGCCTCTGTGAGAGCAGTTAGACAACTGGATGTGACGCATGAAATGTCACTTCCCAACATTGGACAAAGCCATCACAGGACTTTGATGTTTATAGATACTCTATGTATGTATCAAACTCAAAAACTGGAAAAACCCAAATGTCTTTCAGTGTGAGTGGACAAGTGAGCAGTGATAGAGTCATACCATAGAATACTGTTCAGCCACAAAAAAGAATAAACTACTGGTATGTGAACAACATGGATGAACCTCAGAAATACCACTCTGAGTGAGAGAACCCAGACACAAAGAACCACATGCTGTCTGACTCCATTCGTGTCGAACCCTAGGACAGACAAACTACAGTGACGGGAGGGACTGACCACAAAAAGGCATGAGGGCACTCCGTGGGGCTTACATTTAAATGGGATGGTAGGTAGATGGGGTTTAAACAATTGTTGAAATTTATCAAACTGTATAATTACAATGGTTATGTTTTATTGTACAATATATAAGCTATACCTCCACGATGCTGATGTAAACAGTAAAAGGAAAAGTAAAGTAAGTAAGGACATGGTCAGATAAGTAGTCTTAAGCCTAAGGTTTAAAGAGAGGAGAGGGGATGACAACAGGAGAACAGGAAGTGAGGTCAATACTTGGGAATGTCAAAGACAGGATAGAAAGAGGTAGAGGAGAGGTCATGGGGAAAAGTTCAGATCAGGAATGTGAACCCTGCAAGGAGGTGAAGTGCCCCTTGTACATGGTACCCGAGGATAGGGGCAGTAGCTTAAAGGTATGGCCACCCTAATATTCCTTCCTAATCCTGGCCAGGTCTCTGGTCCTATCTCATAGCACTTAATAATAAATTATTCTGTATCCCTGAACACACAGTGACAGTGGCACTGTTCTCTTCAATGAGATGCTTAAATGCTTTTTTGGGGACCAACATAAGCACATAAACTTCCATAGATGCAGGTGAAAAAGTCAACTCTACTTAATTTATTTAGTTAACATGCCAATTTCAATTTGTATGTAAAATAATAGGTTATTCTAGACCATATATGTATTTTTCTCATGCTCCTACATCATGAAACCATTTCATTTGGACTCTTTATATGTGTTTCGGCATCTGTGTCTCTGTCATCCCCTGAGTCACCTGGAAGAGGCATCTATCAGTGACCACTGCCTTTCTGCTGGCCCTAATGGAGACCCTTGTGTCTCAAGGCTGGCCAGCTCTGGATATGGCTGACACGCGGGGAGTGGTTGGTTAGCTAGTAGCTGTGTGGCAGATTCAGACAGGGTGGCTGGAGAGTATTTCCACTCTGGTGGAAGGGTACCCACTCCTGTGAACTGTAGTATGTACTGTATCCTAAAGAGATCCTTCAAGGAAGACATCTCTGGCCAGTATGTTTGGCTAGATAGATCAATTTAAGTTTGGGCCACTCAGGGGAAGTTTGCTCACATGGTCTGTGAAGCCCAAAGCTCTCTTGGCAGCTACAACTAGAATTAGCTTCCGAGTCTCTGCTAAAAAAGCAAGGACTGTGAAAACAGCCCAGGGCTCTCTGGTGGCCTGTTATCTTACAAATAACTAACTAAATTTGACTTTCTGTAAGCCAAAGTGAGATGAGGCCGAGGAGTGAGTCTTGTGCCCTTGGGTCATCCCTTCCTAAATAAGTTATTCAAGGCAGACAGACAGCAGCTACCAACTAAGTAATGAATAAAGTATTTTTTTAAAAATCCCTCGATATTTGTGCAGTTTTTGTTAAAAAACGCTGGTTTTGAACACTGAAACTAGTTAGCCATGCAATTCACTCCAAAGGGTTGTAAATATGGAACAAGAAAACATAATATAGCTATAATTATAAAGGAAAATTATACTTTCAATACACACACACTCTTCTATGTGGTTGGAATTCTATCACAGTGGTTGAAATCTCTGATAGTAACACCTATGGACTTCATTCATTGCTTCCTCTGTTGACAGTAAACACTGTGCCCGAGACAGTTTGCTATGGTCGGGGGTATACTAGTTTATCCCCACTATATCAACTTCCTATACCCCTTAACCTGCCTTATGAATGGGTTTCAAGATCCCAGGTCACACCAGAGTGTTTCATGCTCTTGTGTCTTCACATCTGTCGTCCCTTCTGCTAAGAATCCCTTTGCCCTGACACTTCCTTCTCCATCTGCCTGGCAAACTCCTATTCAATCCTTTAAAAACCCAGTTGAAGCATTACCCTCTCTGTGTAGTTTTTCCTAACATTTTATGACTCTTTCCTCAGCCCCTGATAAAATGAACTCCTTCCTGCTCTATGCTATTCTGCACCTTGTAAGAGCTTCTATTTTTTAATATGTTGAATTGAAATTGTTTGTTTGCTTGTGTCCCTCTTCTAACAGGCTAGGTACATTTTGGGGAAGAAATTATGTATTTTTTCCATTTCTATATCACAACGCCTGGCACATAGTAAATATCCAGAAAATGTTATGGCGTGGCAGTCTAAGCAAAATCAACCCCGGATCACTTCCCTTGAAGCCTGTTTCTAAGAGACGAAGGGGCGCCTAAGGGACTGGAATTCCACCTACTTATTCAACTTCCTGGACCTACTCTGTAGTCTTTAGAGATCCCTTACGTCAATTGTCCTTTGCTGTCCACGAGGAAGGTATTGATCAAACCAATCACCTCTCTACTGCAATTACCTACTCTATGTGCAATTCTTGAGAACTGGCTGCTTTGCCAGTTCCTTGTGGTTTCAGAGTTGTCTCATTTTATTCCCACTGGAAACCCAGTGGGGTAGACAGTGACTGTCACCCCCATCTGAGGCTCGGAGAAGCTGAGCCATTTGCCCAGGTTGTGCGCTCAGCAAGTAGAAAGTGGAAATTGAAAGTTGGGTTTTGTGATTCCAAATCTAAACCTAATATAATTTTCAGAGCCTAATGACTTGTCTGCATATCCAGCAAGGTGTTATGTGTTCTTATATTCATTTCCTAAAGGAAGAAACAGCCACATTTAAAAGGCAAAGGGACAACATAGAGTGAACATGGAGAACAAAGATGTGAGAAAGAGCAAAGCAGTACCCGGCAGTTGGGAGTTGGTCTGGTACCTGCCCCTAATCCCTGGTGCTTTCCTATTGAATACCAACTATTTCACAAGTGACCAACATCAGACAATGCTGCGCTGCGGCTATAATTGAGCAAAACAAATGCCAGACCACTTCCTAATCGTAGCTTAGTAACAGTGTACAAAATGATAACACTGTCAAAATGATAAAACTGGCCAAGCATCCTTATTTCCTGGCTGATGGGAGTTACTTCTGCTTCTTTATCAATTATAACTTCAGCTCTAATTCATTCCTCTTGATCTCTAGGTAAAATTCATTGAGATGCTGATTCATAGAATTATCCTCACTTCTCGACACATCCAATCCAGAGTAAAGACCTGCTTCTTTGAAACCTCCCTCGAATTGTATCACACCAGCCCAGATTCGACCATAAGTTCCTGCTAACAGTCTCTTACTGAGATGTCTCATGGTTCTCCATGGTTTGCCATCTCCTTCACTGCAGTGGGTCAATAGGCACAATTTTGACCAGAAGGTGTTCCCGGTTGTCTTTCACTAATGGGCATCAACAAATGGAAGAAGACTTGGTAACGTTCATTCAGGAAACAACAGGTGAGGCTTCCAGTCAAAATGGCAGAGTAGGTAAATGCAGTGCTTACATCCTCCCATGACTACATCAAAATGGCAACTAAACCACAGAACAACCAGCATTCAGAACTGCCTGAAATCCATGTGAACAGGAAGAAGCCACACTGAGACTGGTAGGAAGTATGGAGATTTGAACCTGGCTGGTCCCACACCCACGTCTGGCATTTAAAAATCAAGAGAGACATCTTGGCTGAAGACATTTCCCCTGAGGAGCAGGAGGCCCCAGCCCCACACCAGGATCCCTAGCCCAGGGTTCCAGGGTCTGAAAGAGAAGTACCCATAACTTCAGGCTGTGAAAACCAGGGAGATTGTGGCTGAATGAGACAGAGGGCTTCTGGAGTCCCAGGCATTCTTCTTAAAGGGCCCATGCATGGACTTACTAAGACTTACTGGCTCATTCTGAGCTCTGAAGCAGGGGCAGCAGCTCAAAAGGTGCCAGAGTCATATAGGGAGGAACTGAATTGTCTGTCTTTGGAGCTAGGGTCAGAGGAGCAGCTTTCTCTAAGATAGAAATGCTGGAAGAGGCCATTATTTCTTTCCTGAGCCCTCCTGCAACAGAACCAGCATGCGGGTGCCATATCTGTGTCTCCATCAACTTGGCTCATACTGTTCACCCTGCCCTGGTGATTCCCTGAGAACTCATCCCATCCAAATTGTGGGCTCACATAAGCTGATTCCAGTAGGTTTTCCACAGAAATGGCCCGTCTTGGCTCATGCTACAGAATTTCCTAAAATCTCTCAACTGTTCACAAACCCCAAACAAGAAGCATCTGTCCTCAATGTGCCTCATATCTCTTGCTAAGTGGCCCCAGGCCTTGCACTAGCTACAGCCAGACTTGATTTACAGCTTAGCATCTCCCAGGCATTTCCAAGCCTAGCAGAAGTAGCAGCCATTTCCACATTGCTCTGTAGCTCATGCTGGGTGGCCCTGGGCATCAGTGGCAGCTCATATTGGCCTGAATCATGCAGGAGACTGCAGAGCCAGTGTACTTGGAGGTCAGCTTCAGACAATGCTGGAGTGCCACCCAACCACCTCAGTGAGTGACATACTCAAGGAGTAGACTCACTGGACTCCAGAGCCCTGATGAAGTGAGATCTGCTCCATGGGGTTGGCCCCTATATAGCAGCTCCTCTTCTGTGGTTATGGCTTGCCCTCCCAGCTAATCAGCCTGAGGGTAAATCTCTCCCACTGATGTGCCAAAAGCAATCAAGGCTCAACTACAACAGAAATGTACACACAGCCTGCATGGTGGGGGTTACCCATCTTGGATAATGAGGGAGGCTGTATGTACCACTGGGCCCTACAGGACACCTGCTACATGAGTCTACTCTATCAAGACTGGGAGACATAACAACTCTACCAAATACATAGGAACAAACACAGGGAGATAGCCAAAGTGAGAAGGCAAAGAAACATGTTTCAAGTAAAAGAACAGAACATAACTCCTGAAAAAGAACTGAACAAGATGGAGACAAGCAATGTACCAGGTGCAGAGTTCAAAACACTGATTTTAAGGATGCTCAAGGAACTTAGGGAAAGAGTAGATGAGCTTAGTGAGAACTTCAATAGAGAGATAGGAAACATAAAAAGGGGGATAGAAAACATAAAAAGAACCAGTCAAAAATGAAAAGTACACTAATTGAAATGACTAATACATTATAGGGAATCAAACAATAGAGTAGATGAATCAGAGGATCAGATCAGACATCTGGAAGATAAGGAAGCAGAAAACACCGAAATGGAACAGCAAAAAGGAAAAAGAATCCATAAAATGAGCATAGTTTTAGGAGCCTCTGGGATAACTTCAGGTGTACCAATATTCACATCATGAGAGTACTAGAAGAAGAAAAAGAGCAAGGAATTTAAAGCCTAATTGAAAAAATTATGATGGAAAACCTCCTGAACCTGGTGAAGGAAATAGACACACAAATCTAGGAAACACAAAGAGTCTCAAACAAGATGAACCCAAAGAGGCCCACACCAAGACACATATAATTACAATCCAAAGGTTAGAGACAAAGAGAGAATCTTAAAAGCAGCAAGAGAAAAGTGGTTAGTTACCTGCAAGGGAGCTCCCATAAGGCTGTCAGCTGATTTGTCAACACACTTGGCAGGCTTGAAGAGATTGGCATAATATATTCAAAGTGATAAAAAGAAAGACCTACAATCAAGATTACTCTAACCAGTAAAGCTATCATTTAGAATTGAAGGACAGGTAAAGATCTTCCCAGACAAGAAAGAACTAAAGTAGTTCATCACCACCAAACAAGTATTATACAAAATGTTAAAGGGTCCTCTTTAAGAAGAAGAAAAATGGTATAAAATATGAATAATAAAATGCCAATAAAGATGTATCTATCACCAATGACTTTAAATGCAAATGGATTAAATGCTCTAATGAAAAGACTTACAGTGGCTGAATGGACAAAACAATACCCTTACATGTGCTGTGTACAAGACTTCAGCTTGAAAGACACACAGACTGAAAGTAAAGGGATGGAAAATGATATTTCATGAAAATGGAAACAGCAACAAAAAGCTGAGATAGCAGTACTTGTACCAGACAAAATAGACTTTAAAACAAAGGTTATAACAACAGACAAAGAAGGACCTAGCAGTTTTACGTCTGGGTATTTATTCAAAGAATCCCACAGCATTAAAGTGAAAAAACATAAGCATCCATATGTTCATTGCAGCATTATTTACAGTAGTCAAGATATGGAAGCAATCTAAGTGTCCATTGATAGATGAATGGATAAAAAATAAGGGGTGCATACAAGGGGGGGACCCAAAAAACCGAGAATTATCTTATGGATGGTGGACCCCTTGTAGTACAGGCTTCCCCACTAGATGGGTGTTGTAGGAATCCATGTGTATCAGTGTATCAGCTGGCATTGTTATGAGAGGCTGTGTTTGGACTTAGTGAATTTTTTTGGAAGACTCTTCAATGTGTTTGCCAATTTCATGATGGGAGATTTATGAGAGCACCCTGCCCACATCTTGCTGCGTGTTCAACAGTTTTTTACCAAAAATGGCATGACTCTCATATCCTACCCTCCCTATGCACCCAATCTTGCCCCAAACAACCTTTTTAAAATTTTTGTTTCCCTAGATGAAAAAAGTCTTCAAAAGGAAACATTTTGCTGAAGTTGAAGAGGTGAAAAAAAAAAGAAACTTTAGAAGCACTTTTCAAAATCAAAAGGCATCAAAATCAACAAGTTCAAAGTGTTTTGAGCCATGGAAAAATCATCTCAATAGGTGCATTGCATCAAATGGAGTGTACTTTGAAAGTGACTGGAGTTTAAACATGTAAGAATAAAGAAACATTTTTTAAAAAGATTTTATTTATTTATCTTTAGAGGGGAAGGGAAGGAGAGAGGGAGAGAAATATCAATGTATGGTTGCCTCTCGTGCATCCCCTGCTGGGAACTGGCCTGCAACCCAGGCATGTGCCCTGACTAGGAATTGAACCGCGATCGTTTGGTTCGCAGGCCCGCGCTCAATCCACTGAGCTACACCAGCCAGGGCAGAAACATATTTTTATAAATTCCATTTTTCTGCCCCCCATATGTAATGAAATATGATTCAGCCTTAAAAAAACAATGAAATCTTTCCAGCTATGAGAACATGGATGAATCTAGATGGTATTATGCTAAGTGAAATAAGTCAGAGAGAGAAAGACAAAAGCCGTGTAATTTTACTTACATGTGGAATCTAAAAGAAACAAAATAAACAAACAAGCAGACCAGAAACAGACTCATAGATACAGAGAATATTTTGATGGTTGCCAGATGATAAGGGTGTTAGGGGGATGGGTGGAAAAGGTGAAGGGATTAAGAAGTACAAATTGCACAGAATAGTCATGGGGATATAAAGTACAACATAGGTCATACAGTTATTCAGAGTGTAGTAGATTTATTGGGGTGATCACTTTGTAAGTTATAAAAGTGTCTAATCACTGGATTATACACCTAAAACTAATGTAATATTGTATGACAACTGTAGTTGAAAAATAAAAATATATTAAAATTAAAAAAGAGAAACAACAGATGAGTGGCCCAGATAATTGTTCTTTATTTTTTAAATATATTTTATTGATTATGCTATTACAGTTGTCCCATTTTTTCCTCCCCTTTATTCCCCTCTGTTCTGTATCCCCCATCCCACCATCATTTCCTCACCTTAGTTCATGCCCATGGGTCATACATATATGTTCTTTGGCTTCTCCATTTCTTATACTATTCTTTTTTTTAATTACCTTATTATTGTTACTCGTACTATTCTTAAGCCCCCCCATCTAGTTTGTATCTACAATTTATGCTTCTTATTCCCTGTATATTTTCCCTCATTCTCCCCCAAACCCCTAGCCATTGATAACCCTCCATGTGATCTCTATTTCTGTGAATCTGTTCCTGTCCTAGTTGTTTGCTTAGTTCATTTTTGTTTTTGCTTTTGTTTTTTTTAGGTTTGGTTGTTGATAGTTGTGAGTTTGTTGTGATTTTACTGTTCATATTTTTGATCTTCTTCTTTTTTCTATATAAGTCCCTTTAACATTTTGTATAATAAGAACTTGATGATTATGAGCTCCTTTAACTTGACCTTATCGGGGAAGCACTTTATCTGCCCTTTCATTCTAAATGATAGCTTTGCTGGAGAGAGTATTCGTGAATGTAGGTTCTTGCCTTTCATGACTTGGAATACTTCTTTCCAGCCCCTTCTTGCCTGCAAGGTCTCATTTGAGAAGTCAGATGACAGTCTGATAGGAACTCCTTTGTAGGTAACTATCTCCTTTTCTCTTGCTGCTTTTAAGATTCTCTCCTTATCTTTAATCTTGTGTAATGTAATTATTATGTGACTTGGTGTATGCTTCCTTGGGTCCAAATTTTTTGGGACTTTGAGCTTCCTGGACTTCCTGGAAGTCTGTTTCCTTTGCCAGATTATGGAAGTTCTCCTTCATCGTATTTTCAAATAAGTTTTCAGTTTCTTACTCTTCCTCTTCTCCTTCTGGTACCCCTATGATTCTGATGTTGGAACATTTAAAGTTGTCCTGGAGGTTCCTAAGCCTCTCTTCATTTTTTTGAATTCTTGTTTCTTCATTCTGTTCTGGTTGAATGTTTATTTCTTCTTTCTGCTCCAAATCATTGATTTGAGTTCCTGTTTCTTTCCCATTATTGCTGGTTCCCGGTACATTTTCCTTTATTTCACTTTTCATAGCCTCCACTTTTTCCTCTATTTTGTAACCATACTCAACCAATTCTGTGAGCATGCTGATTACAAGTGTTTTGAACTGTGCATCTAATATGTTGGCTATCTCTTTATCGCTTAGTTGTATTTTTTCTGGAACTTGGATCTGTTCTTTCATTTGGGCCATTATTTTTTTGTGTTGGCATACCTGTTACATAGTAAGGGGTGGAGCCTTAGGTATTCACCAGGGTGGGGCAATCCACGTCACTGTGTTGTGGCACTGTATGTGGAGGGGTGGGGCAAGAGGGAATGATGCCATTTGCTTGGCTCTCTACTGGCTTTCAGTCACTTCCTCCACTACCCACAAGCAAATAGGTCCCTTCTGGTGCTGATTCCCAGGTGTGTGGTTTTGTCTATGCTCTAGCACCCTATGGATCTCTCTAATGAACTCTCCTGTGAGGCTGGCACTTTCTCCTGCTGCCTCAGCCCCCACAGGTTTTTTCAGTCAGAGGTTTTGAAGCTTTATTTCCCCACACTGGAACCCTGGGTTGCATGGTCTGTGTCATTCCCTAGTTGTTCCTCCCGGTTTAACCACACGCAGATGTGGGACTGCCTAGTCCTCCAGCTGCTGCCTTGCTGCAAGTCCTGTCTGTCCTGGCTGCCAGTCTCTGTCCCCTCTACTGGTCTGGATGCATATTTCTTCTTTAACTCTTTGGTTGTCGGACTTCCATGCAGTTGAATTATCTGGCAGTTCTGGTTGTTTTTTGTTTTTACTTTTGTTGTTGTCCTTCTTTTGGTTGTGTGAGGAGGCAAAGTGTACCTACCTATGCCTCCACGTAGAGTGGACATGGCCCAGATAATTGTGAATCAAGGGATGCTATAGGAGACCTTGGAAGTTTTTGAATTTCAGTTTCCTCCTTTGCTCTTTTCCTTTCTTAAAGAAGCTGAGACCCTCTTGTTTCTCCTTGTTCTTATTTGTCCTGGGGCCATAGTGTAGAGCATTTCTCAACCTTGGCTGCACACTGGAACCACTTGGGTAGCTCTTATGAACATGGATACCTGTGTCTTACCTTGAGATTCTGGTTTAATTGGTGTGGGCTGTGGCCTGGGCATCAGAATTTTTTTCAAGTTCCCAAATAAGGCCAATGTGCAGACAAATTTGAGAATCACTGGTAAAATATGATGTATGTGTGTGCTTGACAGTGAGCTACGTGTACTTGTGTGTTTTTGATATTCATAGGAATGGTTAGAGTAGGAATGGTTACATGTGTTTTGTAAAATGAGGCTCCAGGTCTGTGTGCCACTGTGGGTCATTCATCTGTGTATGAGTGTATGCGCTTTCCTTGCAGCCCTATGGGAGATCAGGACATCAGTTGGCTGGGGGGTCAATCACACTTGCATTTTATTATAATGAAGTCAGCTGCAAGGTATCTATGCCAGTTTATTGGCACCTGGGAAGGGTTTTTTCTAATCCTCACCCCTTGACTCTTTTGAGACACACACACACACACACACACACACACACACACACACACACAGAGACGGAGAGAGACGGAGAGAGATGGAGAGATGAGAGAAAAACATTGATTGGTAGCCTCCTTTATGGGCCCAGACTAGGGATTCTATGCTCCTGGACTGGGGATTAAACCCACAGCCCTTCAGTGTATGGGATGATGCTCCGACCAACTGAGCCACACTGGCCAGGGCTGGATTTTTCTATCAAAAAAATTTTTTAAGCATTGCCCAAGGATATTTTTTCATTCCTTTTAGATAGCGAGGAAGGGGGACAGAGAGAAACATTGATGTGAGAGAGAAACATTGATTGGGTTGCTCCTGTACACGCCCTGACCAGGGAATGAACTTACAACCTGGGTATGAGCCCTGACTGGGGATTGAACCTTCAACTCTTTGGTACACAGGATGACACTCCAGTAAACTGAACCACCTGGCAGGGCCACATTGAAGATCTTGAGTGTTGGTTTTTTTTTCTCATTTGGTTTTGAGGGGGAAGCATACACAGCTTGAATAGAGAGGGTCTTGTGGAATGCTGAGTTCAGAGCACTCATGGTCATGTGCATGACCATTTTGCTAAACTCCTTTGTTCCCAGCTGTCAGACAAAATGAGCAGTGATGAAGAGAGAATGAACTGGCCACCATCAGCTCCTCACCTCTGTCATTCCAAACACCCAGGCCCCAGTGACAGGGATGTGCTACTTCCAGTACAGACTTAGTCCTGAGCAGTTGGATGTGATTTGTGTCATCATGCCACCCTCGCTGTCAAGGGCCGATGCCACACGTAGGTGGCTAGTTGAAGTTCAGAGGTCTTTTACTAGTGTTTATTCTGTTTGTATCTTGCAAAATGTGCTCATAACTAGATCTTGAAGGTGCTGGTTGTTAGAAAAAGGGACAACTCTAAAGAGAAGGTGTGATTTTATTTCTCTTGCTATACCAAGGACCTCTTTTTAATTAAACATCTCCTTACTGTGTTCATTCAGCAAATATTTCTCAAGTGCCCAAAATGTACTAGACTTTTGGGAAGTAGGGATAGCATGCAAGCAAGACTTGGGGTCACAGTTAAGACAACACTGTCCTAGAACACTGTATTGATGAAAATATTTTGTATGTGCACCGTCCACTGGCCAGGATGATGACCACTAGTCACATGCAGCTATGGGGTGCTTGAAGTATGGCTAGTGAGACCAAGAAATGGATTTTTGTTTTGTTTTGTTTTATTTACACTTACATTTCAGTGGCTGTATGCTATTTAAAAATAGTGGCTACCATTTTCAAGGAGGCAGGACTGGTGAGAATGTCCTATCATCTAAATATATGATGACAACATTTATTATGTGCTCTGAAGGAGAAACATGAAGTGCTTGGACAGCATGTATCAGAGGCATGGGACCTGATGTGTGGGAAGACTTCCCTGAAGAAGCTACATTTGAAATCTTTCAAGTCTTCCTAGAACTTTCCCTCAGCAGGGAGACCTCTAAAATGTCAGTGTTTGGGATCAAATGCTGCTACATTGTTATATCCCTTTAACTGTGCTTGCTTTCTTCTCTCTCCAGGAACTCTCCACCATCTCCTTGCTGACTCTTTAGCGGCAGAAAAGCAAACAAACCCATAAGAGGAGTCCTGAGTCCACAGCAGAAACATTTCGCTATGTGCAGGTAAGTAAAAATTAAAATGCACATTATGTATTATGTACTGATTATCCTATTATATGTGAGTTTGTGTCCTGCTTTTTGACCTATCACAGTGTGAATATTTTCCCATGTCATTGAAGATTCTTCTTAATCATATTCTTGATGACTATCATAATTTTCCATCCTGTGGCTTTACACCATAATATAGTTCATCAATTTTCTACCTTTAGCATTTGGGTACTATTTTCTTTTATCACTATTATACATAATGCTATGATGAACATCCTTGTATAGAAAATCTGTTTGCATTTCTGGTTACTTGTTTAGGGTAGATTCTCACAGGAGATGAGGATAATTACTGAATCAAAAGTCATGATTTTTTTTTTAATTTTGAAGGTTTTTGATACATACTGCAAAATTACTTTTTAGAAAATATGCACCAATCAATTCATAATCCCTTTAGTAATGAAGGATAATTCAGGTGTATTCTCTTTTAAAATATCAAACTTGTCTCCATGTTGCTATGGAGACTTTATAACCATTATTTGCAGTGGCTACATGAAGCTGGAGTATAGTGATGTGCTGTAATCATCCTCTCTTGAAAGAGGTTGCTAATTGATGTTATTCATGCTGGGTTCTCCTTGGTCCTGCCAAATGGAGTGCTTCCATCAAGTCACAGCTGTCTGGAGTCCATCTGGCCCTCTGGAGCTGTTCTGTCAACTTTGTACATCCATAGGCAGCATTTCTTTGGCATGTACTTTCCTTTAATGATACTCGAAGAAGCAGGACTTTCTTGGAGCAAAATCCAGCCCACAATGGCAACCCAGGTATTTGGACAGAACAAAAGATACCTCAAGTACAGTTTTCATTTCTATCTGGTGCTTATTGCAATGAAAGACCACTGGAGTAGGAGTCAGAAAATTTGGGAGGCTCCTTTGCCAAGTTGGCCAGCTCATCTAGGAAACATTTTCCCCATTTTTAAAAACAACCAAATGTCAATGTCAACTGCTCAGTTATTCAGCTCTCTAAGTCCTTCTTTCTCCTGCTCAAATAAAAATCTACTCACACTAGAGCAATAATGAACCAAGCAGAATTTACTGAAGGTATTGTCAGGGGAGACAGAGGAGAGAGTTCACTCACATTGCTTATGGCAAGCAAATTGAAAGGTCCCCATCTCTTACTATTATATAACCCTGTGTTTTTCTTCCCCAACACCCGATATGGTGCCACAAGGGCCCCTCTTCTCCATTACCAGAGCAATTTTCTTCTGCCCCAAACTTTCAAATTCTGCTCACATAATATTTGGCAAAATAAATGAACTCAGGGTTAATGGTGATCACCACTTGTCCAAGGTACTTTGGTGTTTCTTCTGTTACGAGTTGTGCATAAATTTTGGGGTCTCATGCTCCACTCCAAACTGTTAATCAAAGTGTGTCCTAAACAAATACAGTGCTCTCTCCATGAGAAGTTATCATGCCATTGGGTAAGTGGATGAAATCTTGCTCCAGCTCATTACATGTAAACATGTTGGTGGATTCCAGACACTTTTATTACTTAAGTCTGTCTATACTCAGTAAACTGGACTTAAATTTTCTGTTCTTTTGAGCTCAGAATAGACTGATTAGTTGTTCTGGAAGTGGGGTAGAAAGATATATGAATAGATGGATGCAAATAATGTAAGTGGCAAGTTCAGGAGTCTGATACTAAAGAAGGCACTCACCTGGCCTGGAGATAATCAGGCAAAGCTTCCCATGGCAGGTGATGCTTGGCTAAGTTTTTTTTTATGATTTTATTCATTTATTTTTAGACTGAGGGGAAGAGAAGGAGGGAAACATCAATTTGTGGTTGTCTCTTGCACACCCGCTACTGGGTACCTGGCCCACAACCCAGGCATGTGCCCTGATTGAGAATTGAACCAGTGACCGTTTGGTTCACAGGCCAGTGCTCAATCCACTGAGCCACACCAGTCAGGGAAACTTGGCTAAGTTTTGGAGTGCAGTTAGAAACTAGACAAGAAAGACAGGTAAGGAGAGAAATGGCAGTAAAGGTAAAGTTTACCACATAAGCAACGGTTTGAAGAAAAACAGTTGTGTTATAGTTGTGTGTGTGTATGTGTGTGAAGATACAGGAGGTTTCATATAGAGAAAGCACACAGAGGTGAGTAGTGAGGCTGAGAGGGCAGCATTGGCTGGAACCTCAACCTGAGCTGAGCTCCCACATAGTGCGTAGTCACAAAATTCCACAGAGCATGCTGGAACCACAGACTCAGCTACCACAGACACTGCTCCTTCGTTCCAGGCGTGTCTTTAAATTCTTATTTGTTGAGTTCTGTTTCTCATGGCTCATTGTCCAAACATATCTCCCTCCTTAGCCAGGTAATCTGTCCCTTCTCTGACAGTAACAAGGGTATGAATCTTGGGAGAGACGGCCTGCAGTGGCCAGAATTACTCCAGGGGGTAAGACAATGGCGCAGGTGTAAATCACACAAGAAATATTGAACTTTGGGAGCCAGTGAACAATAATATGCCAGTTTAGTCCACTCCTGCCAGAGGTTTATATATGTTACTGTCACTTTTATACTGCTCTCCACCACTGGTAATTTTCTCTCAATCTAATTTTTATTTCCCAGGGGTCTACCAAGGTTAAAAGTGCTGGGAAACCAATGACTAGTCTTTTGCCAGGGGATAGTAAATTAAATTAACCATCGTTGGTGGCCAGCTTTGGTCAGAACTATTTATATGTAAATAGTGAAAACCCCTCCAGGTTGCTGCAATTATCAGTGTTCATTCCAGTGTTGACCATAATACCAGAGGTCACAAACAAAACTCAGTATGACCAGGGGTGTTTCATTACAGTATTAGCTGGACTTTTTTTTAGCTCAAGCACCACCTTGGTGAAACCTTTCCTGCCAGCTTTATGAGTTCAGAGTCATAGGCGGAAGCTATTCTTGACCCCAGATTGACAGTGAAAACAGGAATGAAAGGGTTAAATCCTGCCAAATGGGCATTGGTTGGCATCTTACCAGGCTGTGGCCAATCAGAGTAGTCAAAATTTGCTTCCTGCTTCCTGGATGGCCAGCATCAATTACATTAACAGTAGATTCCTCCCCTCATGATTGAGGGTGTTGCTCCTGAGTTTAGCAGAAGGAGGGTCTCTTCTGAGGAACAAGGAACTCTCCCACTGTGTGGCATCATGTTTGTGGAAAATATAATAGCCCAATATGTCAATTTGGTGTCTTTGGCTGGCTCTTCAATGTCAGGGGACCAAAGAGGATTCCTGCAAATCAGCAAGTCTCAGAACTTCAGGCTGTCCTCTCTGTTCCCTTCCTTTTCTTCTTTCTCCAGTGCCAAAGGGACTTAACTCTGGCATTCCTCTTTAAGCATCTAGCCCTCACGTTATCCTTGACTCCATGCAACCAAATGATTTCTGGGCTGTGTTCATAATTTATAACCTGCTTCTATGCTCTTAAGCCCACCTGAATAATGGCTTATTAAACCAAGTACCTCAAAGGTGGGAAGTAAAAGAAGAAAAAGGGAGCTTATTTATTGAAATAAAAGAGAGAAGGTAGAAAATGTTCCAATCGCTCAGTCATCCCTCCATTCTGCCATTCTCACCCCATGGTGGAAAACTCTCACATGTCCTGGCAGGATGACCCCTGGCCTGGGTGTTGCTTTAGAATGGCTCCTCTAGCACCATGACTTAGCTGAATGAATGGTTTACAATTCTCCGACCTGTCCTGAAGCATCCTGAGCTTGTTAGGGAAGTAGGGCTTTAGAGGATTGGCTGAAGCACACTCAGTCCATCTACCCTATGAGGTAATTTTGAAGTAGACTACCAGGAGTTTTAAAACCATATTATCTTAGCCCCTGTAGAATTGTTTTTCCTTAAATTTCCCTTAGACACTGTTGTTGGCTTTCACCAAAGGCTGAAACGTTGCATCAGGGAACCCAGTATTGTTCCCATTGTTGGGGATTTTGTTTATCCTATCTCTCCATGGCCCCATTTGAAGTCCTGCATTAAAAAGTTTTAGAATTAAATCCAGGTCTGTGTGCACAGCCCAGCTAAAGAGTAGTGGTAGCTGATATCAAGATAGCATTTTCCTGTGGAGCTGTTTTTCTTGGCCAGGTCTTCTTGGAGGGAGAGATGCCTCCTTCCCTGCAGAAAGGCGCAGTCACCTTGCCTGTACCCACCCACAGGGCTGCTTCTGCAGGACTGGGGTAGATTTATTGCAAACATGGATAAAGACACTGTGTGCCCAACAAGAGGAGCCTAGCCATGAGAGAAGTGTATGGGGGAAGTGTGGAAGGAGGTTACTAAATCTCCCAGAGGCACTTTATAGGATCATGGCAGTGCTTAGTCAGGGTCTTGAAAATGTCTGCTTTCCTGGGGGAGCCATTTAAGGGGCAAGTTTCCCTTTATATCTCAACTGCCAGGAGGCTCAGCATCAAATGGTTTCCCTGGAATAAATAGGTAGGGTGTTGAAATGTAAGTCTCCACATTATATTTTATCCAGTCTTGTCCTAACATCTGAGTTCTGATTTTACATTTCACTTTTACCCACTCAGTATCATATAGTCCCTTTGCCAATAAAATAAATACATAAGTCATACTATGGCAAAAGTCAATAACCTTCAGAATAAATGGACCAGATCCTTTACAGGCTGGGATGATTCATTGCCCGTGGGAAACCCCTTTGATTTTCTTCCACTAGTTTCCTACAACTTTGGTGATATGTCCTTCCAGGCTGGCTGGGTACCTGGAAAGTCATGAAGCAGTTCTCATCATGCCCAAAGGCTTGGCCATTGTATGATAAACAGGGGAAAAGATAGCAAGTCTCATAATGAATTAAGGGAATGAGGATGTTGTTAAACTCCCATTAAGACCAAGTTCATTGGGGGCAACTATTTTCCTACAGGTGTCATGAAATTATTTCAGAAAAAGAATTGTGTTTGGAGAGGATGTCCATTTTGTCACTGTCCAAGCTGGGAGAGCACCCTTCCTTGAGCTAACCACCTCTTTCCTTCAGTGGAACAGCAGGAAAGAAACTTAAGGTAACATTCCCCAAAGCAAAATTCCTGCTGAAACTGCTTGAAACACTGAGTCAGTATCATTTAATTGTATGTCCCTCTGTACAAATAAAACAAACCAGCCAGATACATTTGGGCATGACTTTATTCATACAGACAGTTTAAGGGTCTTTTTCTCTATACTGGAGTAATTGGTGTAGACGAACATAGCCATATCCTCCTTCAAATGGGGCACACGTGTTAGGCTGCAGGGTTCATAAATTAGCCTTTTGGAGAGTTCAATCATAATCAAATATGCCTAATATTCACACATTGTAATTTGCACATTAAAGATCTTGAACAAAGATCACGATCTTGGAAGGTATTAAATTAAAAAAATACTCCCCCTAAGAACTGCATTTATTAGGTCCCGATTTCTAATTTATGTTTCATTAGCCTGTGGTGATAAGTATGGAACCATATAAAAGAATAGCACGAATCCCCATTTTGTCACATTAAATCCAGATTTTTGACGATAACCTATTTTTGTGCTGCTATTAGGGGAGCGCCAGCTTGTACCCACATCCAGTTATTAATCTGTGAAATGTTTTCTCTCTGGTGTGTTATGTTCTTTCTAAGTCTGCTGCACTTAACCGTCACCGACTAAGTGGGTTATTAAATGGGAGTGAGAAATGAATCAATCAAGTATATTCGCATGCTCTGTCTCCAGCATTGTTCTTTGACTTCATTATTTAGGCATTAAATTCCATGCAACACCGGATATAATTGTCAGTGCAGAGGGACTTGATATGTGGGGGATGGGCTCTTTTAGGCAATTATAGTTTTAGGTTTACAAGCACACCAGAAATCCTTGCTACGTGATAACACCATTTGCATGACTTCTGTAATCACATCTTTCAGTGGGATCACAGCTGGCTGTGCTGGGGAGCTGATGACATTTTCATTCGAGAATGGAGATGGTCTTCGTAGTAATGCATGAAACCATTTTGAATACCTGGCCACTGGGTACATGGTGCTTTGGTGTAGAAGGTTTATCATCAGCACCATAAGGCTACTATTCTTACTCTATTTCCCCAGTTCAGAAAGAGAGAGAAAATTATCATCAGTATAATGTTAAGAGCCAGCCTGCCTGGGTTTGAATCCTGACTCTACTGTTCCCCAGCTGTCTGACCTTGGGCAGGTTACTTAACCTCCCTGCAACTCAGTTCTGTGATCTGAAAATGAGGTTAATGATAATAGTATTGCCTTAGTTTGAGTTTCCTCAAAAGCAGACACTAAGACATGGATTTGGGTACAAGTGATTTATCTGGAAGGTTCAAAGAACAGGTGTAGGAGAGTGGGGAAGTAATGTCCAGGCATTGGGAATGGTTTGGTCAATCACCCAGTATAAGTGGGTACTACAGTCCTAGGGTCTGGCTTCTCAATGACCTAAAATGCAATTTCTTTCTGTTGTAATGGTAGTGTAAGAGAAGAAATGTCCATATAACCCATTGGCTCAAAAATGATACTTTAGACTAGTAGTTTTCAAACCTTTTTTGATCCATGGCATCACTTTGTTTGAATCAAATGTTGCAGGGCGGAGGTCTACTATAGAACCTAGAAAAACAGGTTGGTGCCCCAGTGGGAAGAAGGTGGAGTCCTGGAGGCTGGTTGGTCCCTAAAGGCTCCCTAGAGCACAAGTTGAAGGGCACTGCCTAGGCCTCCTTTTTCAAAGGAGATAAAGTGAACACACACTTTGACTCCCCTGTCCATTTCCCAAGTTGGTACGTTCACTGAACTGCATGAAGGCCACTGTGTGCCGGGGAATCTGAGCCAGGAGACACTGCTTTTAGATGCAAGGTCTTCCAGGGGATCGAGTTTCATCACTGTGTGGATAGCAGGCTGAATGCGGACCCTGTGGGCTCTGCTGTCACCGTCTTATGTTAGAAATCTTTGAATGCTCTGGGAAGGAGGGTGAGAATGGAAATATGAGGCTGCATTTGAAATGACTGAGTGGCAGCAGGGAGGCAATATACAGTGGCTCGTAAGTAGAAAGGGCCTGCTTTCCATTTTGAATGTGAGAAACTTCATCAGAAGGTTACACTGGGATGGGAAACACAAGGACGTTCCAGGTAAGGGTGCATTGAACAGATGGTGGCAGCACGTGTTGCTCAAGCTTGCCTGATGAGCAGAGCTGCCTGGACTCAATGTTCAAGAACATTCCCAAGTTCCATTGGAGTTGGACTGAATTAGAATATCTGGTGGTGGGGTGGGGTTAGGGGGTGTTCCTGGGAAGCCACTGATTTTTATCAGGTAAATGGGGACACAGGCATTTGGTGCAGGTGCACTCATTCCCATTTTATTTATTTATTTATAGAGTTTTTAAAATATTTT